>PISX010009296.1:0-76576 GCA_004024625.1 Mellivora capensis
GGATTGGGAGGGAGACAAACCATAAGTGACTCTTAATCTCACAAAACAAACTGAGGGTTGCTGGGGGGAGGGGGTCAGGAAAGGGGGGTGGGGTAATGGACATTGGGGAGGGTATGTGCTATGGTTAGTGCTGTGAAGTGTGTAAACCTGGCGATTCACAGACATGTACCCCTGGGGATAAAAATTTGTTTATAAAAAAAAAAATTAAGAAATAAATAAATAAATAAATTTAAAAAAAATAATAATACTGAAAAAAAATAAATGTTTCCATGAAAAATGAAAAAAAAAGAAAGAATGGATGAATAACATACTATATGCTGTCTATGAGAAACTTACTTTAAATAAATGAAACATATAGATTAAAAATAAAAGGAGGAAAAATGGTACTGTTTATGTATTAATCTAGGACCCAGTGAGGAAACAAGACACCATAGAATAATTTGAACAGAAAAATTTTAGTATAATGAATGATTATAACAGGGAATTGGAGTAAGGAGGAGTTGGCTAGTAAGAAATACAGAGAACTCTAGGAAATGGGGGAATCACAGATATAAAGAGTAGCTACTGCCCCTGGAGGCTGAGCTAGAGCTCATGAGAAGGAAGTCCTTCCTGCCGGAGGTTAGATCAAACCTTGTTGGAGAGAGCACAGCCAGCAGAATGTTGGAAATCTAATCAACGAATGTTGCTGGACATTCATCTTCTAGGGCAAGGATTGGCAACCTTTTCTATATAGGCCAAGAAGTAAACATTTTAGGCTTTGTGGGTCACACAAAGTTTGACTCTGTCACAACTAATCAGCTCTGCTTAGTAAGAAAGACCCCAGGACAACCGATTAAAGGAATAGGCATGGCTAGTTTCCAGTGAAACTTTATTTATAGAAACACCTAGTGGGCTCAGTTTGTCATACAGGGCATAGTCTTCCAACACCTACTGGGAGATATCAGGGAAGCTGGTTCAAAAGATGATGTCTTGCTGGAGATGCTCAGCCATGGAACAACCTATGGGGGAGAGTGGGTGCTGGGGAAGCTTCCAGAGACTGAGTGTTGCCCATAGCTGGGTGTCAGAGAAACCTATCTTGCTCTAGGAACCAAGTACTGGGAAAGCTGTGCATGCTGCAGGAATCACTTATTTTTCCAATGGTTTTTGCCAAATAAATTTTAAAAATCCCATTCAGATTCTAATATAATTTAGGAATTCACAGTATTTTTATTCCTCTGATTTTTTTTTTTTGTCTCTCATGGCTTATGTTTATCAATAAATTATTACACATTTTTTCACATTGGTGTGGCTTATTTTCTGGTAAATTTATTTTTTAAATACTGTCTTTTTTGTTGCCATTCTTAATACGATCCCTTTTAAAATACAATTTTAACTGTGCAATGCCAAAAGATGCAGAATAGGTACTAGATGAAAATGACTGGTTTGCCTTGTCCACTCAATTTTACCTCACAATTTTATCTTATTTTTTGAAGTTGCTAGAGCTTCAAATTGTAGGATTATCATAACTCTCATAGTGATTAAGATGTAGAATGTAATTTGAAAATAGGTATTTTAGACACAGAAAATATTCTAATTTGAATTTACTAAGGTTGAAAAGTCAATAATGAATATTGATTTTTAAAAAATGTCCTTTTGCATCAATTAAGATGCTTACTTTTTTTCTCCTTCAAACTGTATACAAAATTTTAAGGAAAAGAAAGTACCATTAAGTGATATCTTATAAAATATTGTTTAAGCTGTAGCATTGATTTTTAGTTTTTTAATACTGTTTTAGAGGTATCACTTATACACTGATATTTAGATGATAGAGAATATATATTAAAATAGTTTATTATCTAAAAGTCAATAATTTTGGAATAATCCTGAAAATTATTTTTAATAATAAACTAGCATTATAAGTAAATATATAATTGGATATTTAAAATTCAGCTGTATTTCTTTAATATTTTTCTAGTTCACAAGGTATACTTCAGATATCAATGAAGAGAAAATTAAAATGATTAATTATTCTTTCAGAGTCAAACAAAAGTCACAATGTCTACATTCATCATCTATCATGTTTTCTATTAGTCTTTCAGAGCTAGTTTCCTTAAGATTTATATTCTACTTCTATGCAATCATAATCATCAAAGAGAGTGTAATGAGACATCGTCAATTTAATTTAAATTTTCAAAAGTGCCAAATTGATTGATCTTTTAAAGTGCCACAGGGATCTTGAAGGTAAACATCTTTTTCAGTATTATTAGTTTAAATTTGGTGGTACAATGGATCCTATGAGAATATTATGAACACTGAATCCTACATAAAATTTTATATGCTACTGCACTAAATTATAACATATGCTTGAGAGACTAACAGTTAATTAACACAATCCATGAAGGAAAATCAAGAAGCCAATATGATAATCTCACAAGAGGTCTTTAAACTGTTTTAAATATACAATTAAAAATATCATATCTGCTCACAAGCCATGAAAAAAATCCATGTTGCAAAGGTCTTAAATAAATAACATGTAATTTAAAAGTATAGGATAGTATATTGGTGGTATATTATATGGATCCAATTATGTGGTAAATAATTACTCAAACTTCTTTCTGATAATCAAGACATTGGTGAATCACATAGGCACCAAACTTACACTTGCCCCTCTGACTGTTTATGGGTCTTCAACCTTCATCCTTGACAAAAGCTTCATATGGCAACAGTTTAGCTTTCTGGCAAGTATGTTCTCTAGAATTAATAGATATTTATTTACTACTAAAAGTCTACCACATCTTTGAATCATTTTTTAGGTTTAAGGTATCCTATGTAATTTTAATTTTCTAGGAATAGATAACAGAAAAAATCATTAGTGCAGGAAAAATATTCTTCAAACCAAACCAAACTTTAAAACTTAACTCTCTTTGATCAGTTAAAGGTATGGAAAGGGAAAACACCTCCAGTTATTTTAACAGACATAAATCAATACAAAGAATCATTCGCCAGCTATATAAAAAGGCAAAAATGGAGAATGGAAATACCAACACATAGAAACAGTAGGAAGCAGCTACCACAAGGAAGTGTTAGAATTATTGACGTTTACAGGTTGAGAGAGGAGCCCCTGGGAGTTGGGAGCCAGACCTCGTACAGCCTCCAGGAGGCTTGGACTATCATCCCAGAGAGCATGTGCAAAGCTGGTTTAGCAATTTTTGGCAAACTGAAAATTGGAATAAACTACTACTGCAAATGTGGAAAGAAAACAACAACAACAACAACAAAACTAAATTAACAACAACAACAACAACAACAACAAAAACTATGCTCCAAGAGGGATGCTGTCAAGAACAGGAAGAGGACAGAGGAGAAGAAGCAAACAAGAAAGCTGTGTGTTCCTTCTTCCTTCTCCAGCTGCTAGTCTCCTGGCATTCTCTGTTGTTAGAGCCAAGAGGAGTCAGTTGCCAAAGGAAAAATGTGGTTTGCAGAGACACTGTCCCCTTATCACAAAACCAGTAATAGAGAAAAGTGGGTGAGAAACCTGGATAATGTTTAACCAATGGCATAATAGCGTAAGAAAATCCAATATTCTTAAAGTCAAGCCAAAACTTGAAAACATCATTCTATGAAAGCATTTCTGTGAAAGATTGCTGTATTTCTTTTTTCTAACTCAGTGTGAGACTACATCTCGGAAATTCTAGTTGAGTGGATACTTTTAGTTTTCATGGCAATGTTTCCATTCACCTACAGGTGAAAGATTTTTCTCACTTTGTGTGTTGGTAATTATCTGATATGATTGAAGCAATTCTCTTATTTTCTTTTAAATTATTTTATAATTTCAATATCCACATTTCTACCTGTTTAATTTACCTGGAATTTATTTTCAGTTTGGTGTGAGGCATGATTTTACGTATCACTACTCTCATCCCATGTGGGTGGGTAATTACCTCAGACAATATAGTGAATAACCAAGATTTCCCCCCAGCTCCAAAATGCCACTTCTGACATACATCAAAAACCCAAATAGCTCTAGGTTTCTTAGAAGCAATTTATTCTGTTTGCTTGGTCAACCTCTATTCTTAGTTTTTATTTTTCCATATGAATTTTAGAATACATTTTATCAATTTTTTGGAGAAAATGCAAGAGCAATTTTGCATGTAGTTCAAACTGATTTGAGAAATATCCATTTTTACAATATTTAGTCTTCATATGCATATCCTTCTAAGTTCTTAATTTATTTCCTTCCCTTTCTTCAACAGTCTTTGTGAAATACCAACATATTTATTAGGTTTGCTCTTTGGCGAATCAAATCTTTTGATATTAATGTAAATGGCATTTATAATAAACTTTTAATTTTATAATAGTTGTAGAGTGCAGAAGAGTGGAAAAGCTAATAGAGTTCTCATATACCCCAAATCCAGTTACTATCTTACTTTATTATAGTACATTTGTCACAATTAATGAATAAATACTTAATGAACCAAATTTAACATGTTGTTATTAACTAAGTTCCATACATTATATGGATTTTATTAGTTTCCCCTAATGTGATTTTTCTGTTCCAGGATCATATCTGGGATACCATATTGCATTTAGTCTTAATGACTCCTTAGCCATCTCTGGCTGGTTTCTCAGACTTTGCTTGTTTTTTGATCATCTTAAATGTTTTGAGGTCAGGTATTTTTAGAATATGTTTCAAGTAAAATTTGTTTGATGTTTTCCTAATGACTACACTAGAGTCATGGGTTTGGGGGAGGAAGATCACAGAGATACTGTGTCATTTCCTCACATCTTATCAAGGGCCTACTATCAATATGACTATCATTATTGACATTAATGGTGATCAGTTGGCTTGAAGTAGTGTTTGTCACATTTCTCCACTGCAAAGTTCTTTTTTTTTTAACCCTTTCCATAAAGTGCTTGGTTGAAAGGAAGTCACTTTGTTCAATATGCTCTTTAGGGGTGAAGAATTACACTGAGTGGGGTACATAAAATTGCATTTTATACTTTTCTGTGGTAGATAGGAATACTTTTAATTTCTATATATTGATGTTTGCACTCACTGTTTTAATGTTTTTTTTCTAATTCCATTAGTTCATAGACTCTTATTTTCTATATAGACAATTATGTCCTCTAAAATTTATCCAGATTCCAATCTTTTTTACTTATTTCCAATCTTTGTATTTTTATTTTTCCTCTCATACACTAATTTGCTGGCTCATTCCATTAGTAAAATGGGAATTTTCTCATTTTCTTGACTTTAAATAGAATAATTCTACAGCTTCACAAGGAGCTATAATGTTTTCTGTATATTTTAACAGTTTTATCAGCATATGGGAGATTTCATTTTCTTCTAATTTTCCAAAAGGAATTTTTATTCCCTTTAAATGATTAAAGACATATTTTGGAGGTTATGCAAATTTTTCTAGTATTTTGGTAAATTTAAATTAAAAATTAAAACAGAATACATAAAAGTGAATTATTCTTCTAAATTTTAATAAATGGTTTTCTGCTGTTATTAAAATAACATGTTTTCGGGACGCCTGGGTGGCTCAGTTGGTTAAGCGGCTGCCTTCAGCTCAGGTCATGATCCCAGCGTCCTGGGATGGAGTCCCACATCGGGCTCCTTGCTCGGCAGGGAGCCTGCTTCTCCCTCTGCCTCTGCCTGCCACTCTGTCTGCCTGTGCTCGCTCTCTCTCTCCCTCTCTCTCTCTGACAAATAAATAAAATCTTAAAAAAAAAATAACATGTTTTCCCTTTTAATCTGTTAATATGATATAAAGAAAAAGTTTCCTCAATATTTAAGCATAACGTGTTCTCCAGATACATGCTTTTATATTTTTCATGCAATGTGTATATACACCTGAGCGTGCGCACGTGTGTGTGTGTGTATATGTCTGTGTGTTTGTTTGCTTGTTCTGGCTTCAATTAGTAATATTTTCTTTAGAATCACTGCATCTATTTCAGCATTGAAATTGGATTCACAATTTTGATTTCTCAACTTCTTGGGTTTCCCAATGAATGTTTCAGTAAGTATCCTTCTAAAACACTCAAGGAGATTTCCTTCTTTTTCTCATCTTGAAAACTGTTTGTATAATGTAGAGAATATTAGTTCCTTTAAAGATAATAAAACTGTGCATATTTTAAAACATTAAGAAGTTTTAAAAACTCTACAATCACCCTATCACCCTAAGACTATCCTGGTACATTTTTTTGTAGCTGTATTTTAAGTTTGGATCAATTTCTTAAATGGTTTCAACCTGTTATGAGTTTTCATTTTTCTTTTTTAAAATAAAGATATTATTTATTTATTTGACAGAGAGATAGAGAGAGAGCACAAGTAAGTAAAACGGCAAACAGAGGGAGAGAGAGAAGCTCTCTGCTCAGAGAGAAGCTCTCTGCGCAGCAGAGAGCCCAATGGGGGCTCAATCCCAGGACCCTGGAATCATGACCTGAGCCGAAGGCAGCCACTTAACCAACTGAGCCACCCAGGCTCCCCAATGAGTTTTCATTTTTCTTAAAGGTGTTATGTTAGTCCACATTTTAGAGAGATAATCTCATCCATATATTCAAAGCTATTGTCATGGGATTTTCATTCTATTCTGATATTATCCTATATATTTCTTAATATACTCATTTATTGCCTTCTTCCCTATGTCCTGTAATGTAAGATCCTAACTATAGGAATTTTATCTTGTTCACTGGCATATCTCTTGTTCCTGACATTTACAACTTGGTATATAGGCAAACTGAGGCTTGGAAATGGTAAAGGTCAAGTTCAAGTAAAAAATTTCCATTTCAGTACAATTTTAGGTGAGAAAATAGGGTAGGTTTGATAAGAAGAGATACATTTTTGCTATATGGTTGAGAGCAGAGATAAGTGCAATCCAAACTTGGCCCCCACAAAGAAAAATGTATAAATTGACTGCATGAAAGGAAAAAAAAAAGCAACTGAAATTTTGAGCATTTGGAAATCCATTTTCAAAGAATTTTTCTTAATTTCTTAAATCAAAATAAGAAGGTTAAAAATTTAAATTTATATTTATACTCACTATATTCTTAATAACCTATTTGTAACCCTCAAAATATGGATATGACAATTTTTTAACTAGAAAAGAATAATTTGCAATTTGGTTATCAGGATTTCTTGGTCATAGCAATTATTTTCTAATCTGTTTCATTAGAGAACTTAGGACATTTCTGAACACTTTCATCTGAGAAATTTTGGACTCATAAAAGATATAACTAGACTTTCATAATCACATTTAGAAATAAATTTATAAATGTTTGGCAACTACTATATGGTTTTGTCAGAATTCATATTGTGTTTTTTATATTCACCAATTCAAGGCTAGTTTTGAAATGTGAATAGGGAATTTCCAAACTGGGAAAATAAGAAGAGCATTCCAGGCAGAAGCAATAGAGTATGTGTATTTTACGAGAGAGAATGGAGTTTGGGGGCACCTGGGTGGCACAGTAGATTAAACCTCTGACTCTTGGTTTCTGTTCAGATCACGATCTCAGGGTCATGAGATCAAGCAGCCCCTCATGCTCCAGGCTCAGCACAGAGGCTGTGTGAATTTCTCTCTCCCTTTCTCTCTGTCCACCCTCCCACTTTGAACTTTGATATGTGTGCACTTTCTCTCTCTGGAATAAATAAATAAATCTTACAAAAAAAAAAAGAAGAAGAATGCAGTTTCAAGGAAAAAGCAGTTTTATATATCTGGAACACAGGGTTTATTGGAGTAACTGCAGATGAAGCTAAAAAGACGATCATAGCTAAATTATAAAGACATTCTGCCAAAACAAACTATCTTACATACATCAATGTCACTTTCAGTAATTTTGTAATTATGTGTAACAACTAAGATGTGCATTATGTTTGACCCATGGACAATAAAAACACTCATAAATGAGGGTCACAGTTATAATTCTATTGCCAAAAATTGTTAGTAGTTTGCCCTGTATTCTGCCTCCCGATAGCAACTTAAGACCTATTGGTGAATGATAACAAGTCTTTGATTTTCATGAGTATATCTGGATTTAGGGCATCATGCATACATTTATTCATTTATTCATATATATATCTCTATATATATATATCTATATACACACACAGGCATTCAACAAATGTTTCCGTTCTCTTGTATGTTAGGCATTGTGCTAAAGCTTGCAGTAAAGATGAATCAATTTCATTGACTCCCTAAAGTGGCAAAATCTACAGGGGGAGATAAAAGTAAATGCACGTCATTAGTCAGGTTATACATTCTTTAGCAGAAGTATATGCAAAGAATTGTGGAAGTAACAGGAAGAAATCATAAACCTGGCTGAAAAGTAGAGAGAAGAATCTACAGAGGAAGATTTAAGCCAGGATCCTAGTTGGATCAATATTTAAAAATGCTTTTACACAAAAAGAGCAGAGCTGCATTTCGCTTAACCTAAACTGCTTATTGCTCACAAAAGATACAAACCATATCTTTTTAAAATATATTTTTTACTTTAGTATAATTAAAACTTACAGAAAAATTACAGGGATCTTACAAAAAGTTCCCATATTTCCACACATCCAGTTTCTGCTATTAATTTCTTAACAGTAGGATGGTAACTTTACTATAATTAATGGACCAGTATTAATCTATTTTTATTAACTAACATCCACACTTAATTCAGCTTTTCTTAATTTTACCTAATGTTCTTTTTCTTTTCCCATCTGTGATGCCACATTACATTTCATTGGCTATTTTCTTGGGCTCCTCTTGGCTATGACAGTTTATCAGAATTTTCTTATTTTTGACACCTTTGAAGTGTTTAAGGAAGAGTTTTCAGATGTTCCTTAAACTATCCCTCAATGAAAATTTGTGTGATGCTTTTCTCAGGATCAGACTGGGATGATGAGTTTTAAGGAAGAAGAAAACCACAGAGGTAAAGTGCTGTTCTCATTACATCATATCAAGGGTACATATTACCCATACGACTTATTGCTGTTGGTATTGATTCCTCTGGCTGAAGTAGCCATCTGTTGGGTTTCCCCACTGTAAAGTTACCTTTCCATTCTCCTTTTCATACTGAACTCTTTGGGAGGAAGTCACTATGCACAGTCCATAGTTAAGGAGAGGAGAGTGTGTGTATATAAATTATTTGAAAATTTTCTGCATGAGAGATCTGTCACTTCTTATTTATTTACTTACTTATTCAGTCATTTGTTTATATCAGTATGGATTCATGGATACTTATTTTATATTTTGGGTTATAACCCAATAATACTCAATTCAGTTTATTCAAATTTTTCCACTTTGGACATTGGGACATTATAGTTGTCACATTGATGTATATTTGAAAATTTTGTTTGCTTATTTTTAAATACTTCCTTATTTTCTGGCACTTCCTATGAGATGCTATGAACTCATTTTGTACATTTCCTGGATCACTGAATCAGCTATTTCTCTAAAGAACACAGGTTCTTTTTAATGGAGAATGGTATAATCCAAGTTCTGGGCACTAAGTGTGCTCACTGTTACTGGGTTGTCATTGCTTCTAGACCCTCTCAGCTGAAAAAGTAAGGAAATATATATGTATTTATGCAATATGGTTTTATATGCACATTTCAATTTTTTCTATTATGCTAATTGTTCAGTTGTGTCTCTACTATAACTGAAGTGAACATTATTTTCAGAAAAAGCTTAGCAATATTTATTCAATGAACATTTTAGTATCTTTACCTTTCTCCATTCCTTGATATGAAACTTCTAGTATGAGAAATTTGAAAATAAATGAATATAAATATGCATAGAAGGATAGTCTTGCTGCCACTTAAAAAGAATTGAGCAAAAGTTGTATTTTCTCTAAAATATAGTTTTAGAATGAACATAGGTGATTACAATATAATAAATTACAGCTATAAAAGATATTCATTTTGTTAGGGCTTTATATGACCAGATGCTGTCCCAAGTTTCTGCCCATGGACAATGACACAATTATCTGTACTCGGAAAAACATACATAGTGCTTACGATTTTCTTAGTCTGTGGAAGCTGCTTATATTTGAAGTTAATTGATGTCAACAATGTCAATTAAATTAAGTGTTTTGATAAGATGATCTTCCAAGATAACATGAGTGTAAGCTCCAGAACATGAAGAGCTTCAGAATAGAACCCCAGAGTAGTTAATTGAAGATAATTGATTTATGTAAAACATAGACTGATTAGACAATTAGTAGGTGATCATGCTGCTTTTTATGGGGTGAACAACTACTCTCATGTTGTCCTGCCTTGTTTGGCATGCTGAACCAATTATGTTTTGTGTTTAAAGATAATGGCTAAAGACTATAATTCCCCTTAAGAAAGAGAACTGGGCTGAAGTTTGCATCTTTGTACCATTTCTCTAACAAAATCCTCAAACCGAAAACAGTATTGCTTGGATTTGAGGG
Source organism: Mellivora capensis (assembly GCA_004024625.1). Classification (NCBI taxonomy): domain Eukaryota; kingdom Metazoa; phylum Chordata; class Mammalia; order Carnivora; family Mustelidae; genus Mellivora; species Mellivora capensis. The sequence continues at coordinate 10,399 of PISX010009296.1, forward strand.
ATGTACAGAGTAGAGAAATACTGAAAAAAAAAAAAAAGAAAGAAGGCTGTTCTTTCATTATATGGCTATTTGGAGTTTTTACTAATAATATTCTATGTAAGAGGACATACTAATGCTCATTCTTCTAAAAAAGAAGTTATAAGCCTTTTTGAATCATCCTTCTTTCCAAAATTCTCCTTTTAATCCATTTAATAATTATGTTCTGATAATTGATCACATATCAAATTTATATTGGAAAAGCCAAATTTTCCATTTTTGGAGTTGGTGATTAACAGAGAAAGTATTATAGTTTTGGTGAGCTAATCTTTGTGGGTACTAAAAATCACTTTAATAGATTTTCTTGCCAAAATATATATTTTTTATTTTCCATGAGAGGTTAGTTGACCACATTTTAGAAATTTAGATTGAAATAGTTGTTAAATATCATGGAGATAAGATAGTTACTTTTCAAGTTAAGCCTTGATCCTCTGAGCCATACGAGAAACTATAAAATATTATTTACAATGCATATGGTGACCCTGGAACCCTACTGCTTGTTTCACTAGACGTTCTGCCTTTCAGACATAGCCTTCTCTCCTTAATCAAATACTCTACAGGATTCTCAATTGGATAATAAACTCTAAAACTGCAAATCTTCCCTTACTTTCTTGAGACCTTCTGGTCAAGTTTTGTAATATGTCTGAACCATAAAAATGAATCTCTTTTTTCAATTTTCTATGCTCTCTGCTTTTGCAAATCTTGTTGGTATAGTCACAGACTTCACGAAAGATAACTGTCAAAAATATTGGTTGACTTGAAATATGTTATTGAACTGCACATCTAAGATAATATCCAGTGGCACTTGCTGAAAACTAAAATATTCTGTGGTCACTGGTTTACTTGTGTGTGTTCAGTAGACCAGAATTTGGTCTAACTTGTACAAAGATTGAGTTTTCAAATGACCAAAAGTTGCTCGTTTTTTGTTCTTATTCAGTATGAATTTTATTTTGAGGTAAAATGAGATGCTCAACATAATGTACTTATCCCTGTGCCTAGGATGTAGTAAGTGTTCAATAAATATTAATTATATTCTATTATTTATAATTTATATTGTAATATTATTCAATACAACCACCGAAATGTTAACACTGAACAGTTATTTATTTAATAGATTAGATAATTGAAGCTCAGAACATTTACTACTTTTCCATATCCCATAAGTAAATGAACTTCTTCTTTGAGCACTGATGTCTCTGACTTCCTAGTCCTCTGAAATGTGCAAGCTGTACTGGCCCATGCACACAACTGCATGCACACATTTTCTTAGTCTAAAGAAGTACAACTTCTTAATCTATTTTTCTAATTATTAAGATGGAACTGAAACATATTTTTATTTTATTTTTTTCTTAATGAATGGACTTTTCACAGAGAACACAATTTACATGTGATGTCATTCATGCCAGCCATGGCTCTAATGTGAAGGCACAGAAAGGGGGCAGAGAAGATTATGCTCAAGGAAGGGAAAAAGTTTCCAGTTTCTTACCACCTCTATCAGAATACGGTTCATGATGTTGGTGATAGAGCGATGGAGATGGAACTATTCTATAGTCTGTGTGTTCCTAAAAATCTGGGTCTGTCCTAGGTAGGCAGAGCAGGAAATGCCCCAGGAATGGCATGGAGTGGCTGCCCCAAGAAAGAGCCACTAAGGGCAACTTCTTTCTATTAGGCCAAATGGATGTTACAGACATTTTAAAAGGCTACTTGTCCATGCAAAAATAAGCCATTCATACCTAATATATAGTCAAAATGTGTTCATACTTTTTCATTTCCTATGTAACATTTATTCCTAAATGCAAATAATCAGGTGTTTACTTGGTCAAAATAAAAGACTACTGATTTCATCTAATTTAGGGCATAGTATAGTGGCTGGAAGAAGAAAAGTATCTGTGCTATAAGGAGGAGTCAAGAGCCAAAAGACAATTTCCCCAGAGAATTTCACCAATGGATACATGCACACACAAACATTATAATTTCAAGTAATTATGTTAAGGCATGCCAGCATTGACCAAATTCATTTGAAAACTTCATTTTCAGAGTGATTACACAGCATTGTTGAGGGCGAGCTGGCTTTCAAATTTGATTAATGATTTTGTAAACTCACCCAATTGTGTCTTTCCTCCCTTATCATTTCATCTACATTCAAGGAACTGTAACCCTATTTAAGATGGTGGGTTGCTAGGTCTACAAGCAGTAGATCATTCAATTTGGATGTTTTGAGGCCAATTAACACAACAGGTAAGTTTAGAGTAATGATTATAGAATTTTTAAATTAATCTGTTAATTTACTGAGTTAGATAAAATTTATCTATTTCATTTTGCCTTATAAAATATAATATATGTTTAGATGAGACTGTAAATGTGATTCATAAATTTCACAAGTTTTTAAAAATTTTATTTATTTATTTTAGAGAGAGAGAGCTGCACATGAGCTGGGGAGGGGCAGAGGGAGAGAGAATCTCAAGCAGAGTCCATACTGAGTGTGCGGAGCCCAACATGGGGCTCGATCTCACCCTAAGATCATGACCTGAGGTGAAATCAAGAGTCAGACACTTTATCAACTGAGCCACCAAGACACCCTTACAAGTTATTGTAATACCATGCAAATAGTAGAATTAAGGCTCTAGGGATCTTATTTAAGGCAAGTTGGATATTATGAACTCTATTTTTTGTGTCCAGTAGATAAGTCATATATTGAAAAAAAAGATAGTTATCTTATAGTGCTACTTGAGCATATTTTAGAAATTCCTCCCCTTTCCATTTTGTTCTTTATTTTAACTCTGGCAAATTTAAAGAAAAAATTTCAACATTTTACATAAAATCCAGAAAAGGGAAAACATGGTAAATTAAAATTCAGAACTAGCACAACCTTAATAATTTCAGATCATCATAAATAGTCTGAAAGCAAATTTAAAGTATGGAATAAATTAAGTCACCTTACCAGGAAAAAAAAACCAATTTGATTTAACTAAATAGAATGAACAGTAACTCTATAGGAAATTTTGGTGATCTATTTTATGATGGAACAACATGCATGCTACTTTTGGACAAAAATGTTCCCTGGAAAAATTAGCATCATTTCTTCAAAGCCTTATAATCTCCTTGGATAAGGTAATATGACTCAGTGAAGGTCAATTTGCAGTAACAGCTCCACTGCCAAAAACGTAAATGACAGCTGTTGACACAGAATGTAGTTAAGAAGGAGCAAAGCTTGAAGAAACTTATTTTGAATAAAATACTGAACTATCCTTTTTTTTAATTTTTTTAAAGATTTTTATTTATTTATTTGTCAGAGAGAGAGAGCGAGAGAACGAGCACAGGCAGACAGAGTGGCAGGCAGAGGCAGAGGGGGAAGCAGGCTCCCCACCGAGCAAGGAGCCCGATGTGGGACTTGATCCCAGGACACCGGGATCATGACCTGAGCTGAAGGCAGCCGCCCAACCAACTGAGCCACCCAGGCATCCCAAATACTGAACTATCCTTGAACTAAATAAATAGGAGTACTGCTAACTATTAGTCTTGTGAAAGATAAAATTATGTCAGAATTTATTTTTCAATTGACTTCAATTTTTCCAAAGAGAGCTTGCTACATGCAGGGGTTTGTTGAAGTCTACACACTGTAACTCAAATGTGCCCAAAATACAACTTCCTTTGCTTTCTAGAACTAATTGCATCTGCTGTTGGAGCCCCATTCTCACTGATGGGGTTGGAGGTTGGAGAGGCACTTAAATATATCCCCTTAAGGTAATTTAGCTCTTCTTTCTGTTGAAACAACGTGTGTGTGTGTGTGTGTGTGTGTGTGTGTGTGTGTGAATTTAGTCTCATATATGTACCTCCTGGTTTTGTTACTACTCTGTCCTTCAGGTTTTTTTCTCAACACACTCTCCTTCATCCTCAGGCACTTAGCTTTTTGGTACAACATTTTCTGGCTTCTGCTGATGTATTGTTGCATCTGCCTTGATGGCAGGCCCTATCCTTTTGCTTCTTCTACCCAACTAACCCACAAACTGTTCTCTTAGCACAGGCAATGATCCTTGTTTGCTCCCAGAGAAGTTCAACAGTCCTCCTTTGCTAACTAGGACCCCATTCTGAAATTTTACTGAGCTTCTCACCCACATAAAATCAGCCGTAAGTGCCTTGGTGATGTTCGCCCTTCTGCTTCTGCTACATACTCCTTTCCTCTCATCAATTCACCTCTCAGACTGACCCTGAGCAGTAAGCTGCTTTACAGCTGTCCTTAAGGGACTGGTGGAAATCTCACCTCTTACTTCACCTACATCAGCCACTAGATTAGGAATAAGGGAGTTTCTGTCCCAGGTCACACTGCTGCCCAGTGACGTCATTCACTGTTTATAATTCACTGTAGCCATTCTTCTCGGCCTTGGCAAAAGATTCTCTAATGAACTAGTATTTGTTGCTGTTGTTCTCATTTCCTGGGTTTCTTTTTGGTAAGCAAGAGGAACAAGAAACCCCATTCTATCTCTAGTTCTGAAAAACTCTCAGATCTTTCCCTCCCTATATTCTCTAGCACCCAATCCAGTTTCAACCAGATATGGGGAGGGTAACCAGGAAATTCATTGAACACTTGTCCTTCCATTTTCAACCTTTCTCATCTCTCTGTGATTATACATATTATACACATAACAAATATAATACATATAATATATAAGTATATATGAGACAAATGAAAACATATATATGTATTTATATAATTTTATACATAGGCAATCACCAGGGTTTAGACCTGTTTCTTCTCACTGCAAACTGATCTACTAGTATTATCATTGTTTTAGTGTTTCAAATCCCAATTTACGTGTATCACTGTCCATCTATCAACTGATGTTATTTTATGAAATTATTCATTATTATTTCTTTGAATTTTTTTGAATTTTGTTCACTAGACAACAAATAAGTCAAAATGTTACATGTTCTGATCCTTTGGGATTACTTATGATAGCTGAATCTATGATAGTCATTATCCTTTGTACTTATTTTTCTAATTTGTGTTTCCCCTTTCAAATATCGTATAACCACTTTCTAATATCATATTATTTTAAGAATGGCTCCATTTGCACACTGTATAGTATTATACTTCTGTTCAGATTCTTCCTAATTGGAGAGCTTTTTCCTCTGGCTTAGTATGGGATCAGAAGAGGGCCTTGAATCCAAGTAACCATGAAACTCACTTGATACTAACACTATGTCCAAGCTGAAAAACATTTTTTTGGTAACTAAATATAGAGCAATTATAATCAATGTATAACAGGCCTTTCCACATGCTGTCCTCTCTGACTGAACACTCTCCTCCTAGATATGAAGCCTTGTTCATGATCTTTTTTATTTTTTCATTCTTTTAAAGATTTTATTTATTTGACAGAGAGAGAGATCACAAGTAGGCAGAGAGGCAGGCAGAGAGAGAGAGGGGGAAGCAGGCTCCCTGCTGAGCAGAGAGCCCAATGCAGGATCCCAGGACCCTGAGATCATGACCTGAGATGAAGGCAGAGGCTTAACGCACTGAGACACCCAGGCACCCCCCATGATCTTTTTTAGATTTCCACTCAAATATCATCTAATCATAGAGGTCTTCCCTGACCAGACTCTACCAAATATTCACAAACTCCCCACTAGTTGCCTTCAACTCCTTAAACCCCTCACCTCCTGCTCTTATATGATAAATGGTATTAGTAATCACACCAATATTTCTTTGACATTATGTTCCATACATTATCCCAGGAACTCATTTAGTCCTCATAACAATACTAAAAGCCAGTTTTGTTATTCCCATTTTACACATGGGAAACTTGAGACATTGTGATGTTAAGAATTAGCTGTAGACTACAGAGCTATAAATTGGCAGAGTTGAGATTGAAACCCTTGCAACTTGTCTCCAGTTTCTGTTTTTTTTTTTCCAATATATGATAGTGACTCATATTATACATAATCTTACAGATAATTCTATTGATTTGTTTATTGTTTGTTTCCTGCAAGAAGGAAAGCCTTGAAGGCAGAGATTTATTATTTTTATTAACTATGATATCCTAGTTTTTGTACTACTCCTGGCTCACAAGAGATTACCAATAAATATTTACTGGTGGATGATTCTGTCATCAGTCAGACTTCTTCAACTAAATGAATAGGTTTTCTTACACCCCTGGTAAATTCTAGCTTGAATTTTAGTTATATTCTCTACTATAAGGCAGTTCTTTGAAACTGAAGACTTTCCTGATGTTCTATGTTGTTTATCACAAATCTTTGCACGTGATAATATGATAAATTAGTCTGGACTGAATGCGTAAGTTTATCTGGAAGAAGGGATTACTCAAGATAAAGAAATCTCAAAGACTAGTTACCAGAGAAGGAAATATGTTATTAAGGATGCATCCTAACTATATTTAGAATTGATTCTATGTTCTCTACCTCCCAGAGTAAGGGTGGTATTAAACATAAAATTATCAAGGTCTTGATTCTGGGCATACAAGTTTATTATATTTTATTCAAGTAGAACATTAAAAGAAACTTTTATTATATTTTATTCAAGTAAAACATTAAAAGAAAATTTTCAGGCCATATTCAATTGAATTGGTTCTTTTGTCATTATTTAGTTTTCACTATATAAAAAATATGTTTTAAATTGCCAAAGGAAACCTGAAGGCTTCATTATTTTTTAAGAACATTTAGATTTAATTTAAATTGTATATACACGCAGTCTGTATAGTCAACATTTTAATGCACAGCATGTTTTGAATATACTAATGAAAAATTATTGGAATATGCAATTTAGTAACTGTAATTGTAAAGAATAATAACCTAAGAATCTAACCAGATTAAAAATCAATTTAGTAAGACTTTGTTACATTCCCCTCATTTCCTAATGGTTTTTGTGTATACTTTAGTTAATGGATAGGTATGCTAGGTAATAATTTCTCATGCAACAGTTATTTTGTTGACAATATGAAAATGCTTTCATATCGCCTGTGGAACAACTCCATGATGAAGCCATACTAACTTTTATGAGTTATGCAGGCAAAATGAGCTTTCGTGACAGATGACTTTATAATTCCTTCCTCTTAAAATTACTTTTACAAATCATTCAGCAAACCTAGGTAACAGAGAGATCAAGATATAATATTTCATGGATATGATATTAGTAAAAACGAACTAACATTGATTACCTGAAGTTAGACATGTTTCTTTGTTGAGAATAGAATAATCTTTCAAAATCTTGAGTGCACCTTTTGTTAAGTTTAAAATCTGGAGGGTATTACCGTTTTTACCCCCTCTATGTACTGGGCACACATACTGCTAGAATATACACACATTGTCATGTTTGTTCCTTACAACAGATATATGAGGTTGAGATACTCACCATTTTGCAAATTAAGAAGGCATGACTCAGAAACATTAAATATCTTACATAAGACAATACGTGGGGTATCTAGGATTCGAACTTTTCCTCAGACTCCAGCATAACTAATCCAGCTTAACTAATAGTTACAACTAATATAGCTAAATCTGGTAATGCTCATAAATTAATATTCTAATGCATATTATAAGCCTGATTAAAAGTAAATTATTCAGTTTACAATCTCCAGGGGCCATGAGAGCTCCCCCTTCTGGAAGGCAAGTGCACATGGGTCCCAGCTGCTGCCCTCTACCACCCTTTGTGCTGAGGAAGATTCTTTTGAGGTTGACATTGGCCATAGATTGCATAGCCATCTTCTCCTCCTCCATCACTTAGGGTTGGAGTTACCCTCCCTGACTTCTCCAGATCCCTCCATATTTTCTCTCTCATTTTTTGTCCCTAATAAAATCATTACACACTTAATTCTATCTTGGTACGTGCTGCTGGGAGTACTCAGACTAACATACAAACCATTAATCTAATAAACCCAGTAATTCCTGGCCTCTAGTCTGTTCTCCCTTTGTATCCTTCCTTCAAACTTCAGTATTAGATTTGAAGAGAATCTACTTCAGTCTCCCTCAGTTAAAAGTTGTGTTACTTTCCTTTATGTGCACCATTCTAGTGGGACTTTTGTTCTAGAGAAATGTGGGAATATGGCTTATCACTTCTATTAATTCATAAAAATACAGCTTTTAATATTATATAATTCATTGTGCCTGGTACAATGCTTTGTATAATTAACATTCATGAAGTCTTTGTATTTATTCATAGGTTGGAAAACCATAGCCCATGGCCATATTCAGCAGGCTGCCTGCTTTTATAAATAAAGTTGTATTGGAACATGGGCGCACCAATCTGTTTAAGGATTGTCTGCTGCTGCTTTCTCATTACAACACCAGAGTTGTCTGTGACCACAAACCCCAAACTAGCCAATACTGAACCACCTCTTCTAGAAGATATGCAGAGTTAGTTTACTGCAAGCCTCTGGTGACACATTTCCATTAACTGATTCATGTATAACCATGTTTTATATGTGTTTCTGTTAAAGATACCATATTTAATATATATTGTTGATTCACTAACGTTGAGCTCTTGGCCGACAGCACTATAACTCATGCCTGAAAGAAGCTTATCTAATACATGTATTTTTTTCCCTAACACATCACAGTCTTCTTCTGCTCAGGCACACCAGACGGTAATTCGGCAATGAGGGCCAATTTGAACAACAAACTCACCAACAGAAATCACAAAAATGCAAAAACCATTGCAGTATATATCACAAAAAGGAAACTTGATATCATGAGAGCTGAAACCAGAAGGCAGAGAACTACCTTGTCAACTTCAGTCAGGAATGTGTGTGTTGAGTGACAAAGCTGTTGCCACTCTCTATGTTGTCTGAAAAGTGGGCAAATACTGATCTCAAGGTTAAAAGTTAATTGAGTAAGTAGACAAATTTGTGAATACACAATTGGCAAATAAGGAAGCTTGACTGTAGTTGCATCTGAGAACTTAACGGCCTGCAATGTCTAAAATATTGATTGGCCTTTTGCAGAAAGAAGTTTGCCAACTCCTGAACTAACTGAAGAAAGAAAAAGAGGATTGAAAGAATGGTGGAGGGAGTTTTAGGTTGCTTAAGAAAGCTATGCTAGATGAATTTAAAAATCACTATGGTCTTCATAATAACATGTTAAAAGTTTACTTTTCTTGGGGTGCCTGGGTGGCTCAGTAGGTTTAGGATACACCTCTTATTTTGGCTCAGGTCATGATCTGAGGGTTGTGAGATCAAGGCTTGTGTTGGTCTCTGTGATCAGCCCAGTCTGCTTGAGATTCTCTCTCTCCTTCTCCCTCTGCCGCTCCTCTCATTCTCTCTCAATATAAATAAATAAATCTTTTTTTAAAAAGTGTATTTTCCTTGTATACATATGATAGGTATATAGAATTATTGTCATTAATTACCAGTTGAAATAATTGAAGAGTGGTTACTCTATTTCCAATAGCATAATCATACACTCCACTTAGGCAAGCTATCCATTTACAATGACTGACTCAGAAATACAAGTAAGTATAGCAATAAAGGTGCTTATCATACTTAGTTCAGGAAATTATAAAAACTGTCCAGCATTCAGTACTCTGCATACATGATATGACAGAATTTATAGTCTGTATTCTGAGTCTAGAAGATGGAAACATTCTTAACTCTACTGTAGATAATATAATTTTTTATGTAGTAGAAAGTATGCATTTAGGTTTAAAATTATTTGAATCATATAGTCCTAATGATTTAAGTAGAAACATTTGATGATTGCCACTAAACTGTTTTTAATAGTTGGTATTTTGTTCATTAAATAATAAGATGTACCAACTAAATCACATTAAATAATAATGCAAAAGATTTGTTCATATTTGTTACTTGTTCCAGGTATTCTTTTACTTCCCCATGTAATTGAAAATGTGACACATTTATGAAAATTTGGAGGTGTTTTAAAATGATTAGGAGAAATTTTCATTCATTATAAGTAGAGTGTGCATTCTTAGCCTTTAAAAAATGTTCTTATTAAGAACATTATTAATGTTAATAATGAATGTTAATAATTAACATTAATGTTCTTAAAAAGAACATTAACATTATTCATGCTCATAATTAACATTATTATTATCATAACATTATTTAAGGGCTTATTTTGAAAGTGTTTTTAATTGACTTTTAATCTTTATCTTGGCATACTGTCAGCTTTCAAAATGCATTATAACTTACTCAATTTTTTTGTATTTTCCAGATAGACTAAATCAAATTTTTTTTAATTTTTTATTTTTTTAAAAACATATAATGTATTATTAGCCCCAGGGGTACAGGTCTGTGAATCGCCAGGTTTACACACTTCACAGCACTCACCATAGCATATACCCTCCCCAATGTCCATAACCCCACCACCCTCTCCCTACCCCCTACCCCCTGCCCCCTTCAGTTTGTTTTGTGACATTAAGAGTCTCTTATGGTTTGTCTCTCTCCCGATCCCATCTTGTTTCATTTATTCTTTTCCTACCCCCCAAACCCCCCCACATTGTCTCTCAACTTCCTCATATCATGGAGATCATATGATAATTGTCTTTCTCTGATTGACTTATTTTGCTAAGCATAATACCCTCTAGTTCCATCCATGTCTTCGCAAATGGCAAGATTTCATTTCTTTTGATGGCTGCATAGTTTTTCATTGTATATATATACACCACATCTTCTTTATCCATTCCAAATCAATTTTTTTAAAGATTTATTTATTTGAAAGACAGAGAGAGTGTGCATGCTTGTATGTGTGAGAGAAAGTGGGGGGAGGGGCAGAGGGAGAGAATCTTCAGGCAGACTCCCTGCTGAGCACAGAGGCCAACATGAGGCTTGGTCTCACCACCTATGAGATTATGACCTGAACTGAAATCAAGAATTGAACACTCAACCAACTGAGCCATCAGGTACCCCTTGACTAAATCAAATTGAAAATTTTTCTTTCAAATCTCTTGGTTAGTGATACTCCAAGGTAAGTACAAATAGAAAAATGGTAGAAAAACAAACATATCAGGGCACCTGGGTGGCTCAGTTGGTTAAGTGTCGGACTTTGGCTCAGGTCATGATCCCAGGGTCCCAGGATCTAGTTGTGCATTGGCCTCCCTGCCCAGAGGAAAGTTTGTTTCTCTCTCTGCCCCTGTTGCTCCCCCTGCTTGTATTCTCTCTCTGTGTCAAATAAATAAAATCTTAAAAAAAAAAGGAAAAAAACAAACATATTGATTAGGAAAATATAAAGCATTATTCATTATTTTAAGGTCTCTGTGTCCTGAGAAAATAGAGGCCAAATAGTTCCTCACTTTCACTGTGGGATTTCATGGCTACTCCACTTTAGGGCAGCACCATTTCTGAATGCTAGCTTGCCTGTAATATTTTAGGTGTTCAGCAATGCTTGTTGCCCAGCTTTTCCATCATCTAAACACTGTTTATCTGAATGTTTCAGCTGTTTTCCAAGACTTTCAAGAAGACAGGTTGCATCACTCTGCAATTACAAGCTGCTATTTAGATGTGCTCTCCACCATTCACTCAGTATTGTTCCTCACCATTTCGTGGTTTTGAGGGTACAATGACAATCAGATCCCCTCTTCTAAACTAGATATAGAATTCACTACATCTTTTATCCTATCATTTTATATATAAAACAACTTACTTCTGTTGTTTAAACTATAGCAATTATTCATGCACCTTCTTCTATATAACAGAGCTACTCTACCTGCCATCTGTGTATATGCATAATTACATCTGGAAGGTAATTAAAAGCATTTGGTCCAGTATAAATTTTGACTTATCGTTTCTGATTCTGTTGAGGGTATAAAATTCACTTGAGCATTTCTTCAGAATTGCTATGAATGATTTTCAAATATTTTATGCACCTATATCTAAAATTGATGAAATGCTATTTAACTCAGAGAATAACTGCAGAACATTTGTATGGATTCAAGACTTTCACTCCTTTAAACTAATACAAAAGACTAGAAATTAAGAAACAAAATAATTTGAAATGAGAACTCTATTGAGAGATACATATAGAGAAAAAAAATAAAGAAAAAGATGTTTTATTTAAATTCAATTAATTAATATATAATGTATTATTAGTTTCAGAGGTAGAGGTCTGTGATTCATCAGTCTTGTATAGTACCCAGTGCTCATTACATCATGTGCCTTTCTTAATGTCCATCACACAGGTACCCATCCCTCCATCTCACTCCCCTCCAGCAACCCTCAGGTTTGTTTCCTATGATTAAGTCTGTTATGGTTTGGCTCCCTCTCTGGTTTCCTCTTGTTTCATTTTTTCCTCCCTTCCCCTATGGTCCTCTGTTTGTTTCTTAAATTCCACATATGGGTGACATCATATGGTAATTGCCTTTCTCTGACTTATTTCATTTGGCATACTATCCACTAGTCCATAGTACACACACACACACTTCTTTATTCATTCATCTGTTGATGGACATTTGGGATCTTTCCATACTTTGGCTATTGTGCACATTGCTGCTATAAACACTAGGTTGCAGCTGCCCTTTGGATCACCACATTGTATCTTTGGGATAAATACCTAGTAGTGCAATTCCTGGGTCATAGGGTAGCTCTATTTTCAACTTTTTAAGGAACCTCCATACTGTTTTCCAGGGTGGTTATTCTACCTTGCATTACTACCAACAGTGGAAGAGGATTCCCCTTTCTCCACATCCTTACCAACATCTGTTGTTTCCTAAATTGTTAATGTTAGCCATTCTGACTGGTGTGAGGTGGTATCTCATTGTGGTTTTTATTTGCATTTCCCTGAGGTGGAGTGATGGAGTGATGTTGAGCATTTTTTCATGTGTCTGTTGGCCATTTGTATGTGTTTGGAGAAATGCCTGTTCATGACTTCTGCCCATTTCTTGATTGGATTATTTGTTCTTGGGTGTTGAGTCTGATAAATTCTTTCTAGAGCTTGGATACTAGCCCTTTATCTGATAAGACATTTGCAAATATCTTGTCCCATTCTGTTGGCTGTCTTGGTTTTATCCACTGTTTCTTTTGCTGTGCAAATCTTTTTATCTTGATGAAGTCCCAATGTTTATTTTTGCCTTTGGAGATGTTCTAGCCAGAAGTTGCTACGGCTGAGTTCACAGAGGTTGCTGCCTGTGTTCTCTTCTCAGATTTTGATGGATTCTTGTCTCACATTTATGTCTTTCACCCATTTTGAGTCTATTTTTCTGTATGGTGCACAAATATGGTCCAGTTTCATTCTTCTGCATGTGGCTGTCCAATTTTCTCAACACCATTTCCTGAAGATACTGTCTTTTTTTTCCATTGGCTATTCTTTCCTGCTTTGTTGAATATTAGAGCTGAAGGTCCATTTCTGGGTTCTCTATTATGTTCCACTAATCGATGTGTCTGTTTTTGTGCCAGTACTGGACTATCTTGATGTTTAAAACTTTGCAATAAAGCTTGAAGTCCAGAGTTGTGATGCCACCAGGTTTGGTTTTCTTTCTCAAGATTCCTTTGTCTGTTCAGAGTCTTTTCTGGTTCCATACATAAAGCAAAACATTTGAATTATCATTCAAATCTTTAAACTAGTTGATAAAATAATTAGTATAGCCCAAATTCACTTTTTGTCTCCTACTACATTTCCATAATAATAATTATCATAAAAACATTTTTAAATTGATATGCATCATTTACTCAACTATGAATATTTCAGTCTGAGTACATATTTTCGGTAAACTCCCAGCTTTTGTATACTAGGTGCTTCCATTAACTCTTTTAAATTAGAAATCTAGAAACAGGGATTTTTCTCTTCTCATGTATACTATAGATGTAGTATGGAGAAATACACCATTGTGTAGCACTGGGAAATTATAGTGGTTCCTTATTTCCAAGGTTTGTTTTTTTTCCCCCAATTTATGAATTTCATAATTTCATGGTTTTCTATACAATACACACAAATTTAGAAATACTGTTTTCTTCCTGGAAACTTATCTCAAATTTCTGATTGCAGCAATCTTATTCCATGTGCATTTCACTTACTACTTTATTGATAATATATCATTGGGATATATAATATTGGGTACTTGACGTTCTTCATCTATAAACCCATTTCATAAATATCTGATAGACATGCTTGTTCATTTATTCCACACTTAATGAGGACAATGCTAGGTTCTCAGGATACAATAAAGAATGAACCAAAAATGATTCCCCAGTAGAATTTGTATTGTGGAATATATAGATGAGTAAATGGTTAATGCTGATTAAACTGGGTTACATTACAAGGAGGCTTGTCAGAATTCAGAGCCTGGCAAGAATGGTGAGTCAGAATCTGATTAAATAGCTTTCACTTTGTTTTACTGCCTAGCATGAAAACAAAATTGTGAAGGACTTGTGATATAAGAAGTCAATTAAAAGTAAGAAAACAGCTCCCAGTATTTCTCTGGTTGCTTTAGTTAATCCACTCAATCAAGACTGAATGAGCAAAGCAAGCCATGGACTAGAAACTTTTATATCATTAGACCACTGGAAATGGCACATAAATAATCAAGTATCTATAAATACCATATAAATAAATTCCTTGTTGTGCTATAGGCACATAAGTCAATGGACCACTTTTTTTAAAGTTTTTTTTTATTTAATTGACAGAGAGAGATATCACAAGCAGGCAGAGAAGCAGGCAGAGAGAGAGGGGGAAGCAGGCTGAGCAGAGAGCCTGATGTGGGGCTCAATCCCAGGACCCCTAGATCATGACCTGAGCCAAAGGCAGAGGCTTAACCTACTGAGCCACCCAGACGCCCATAATGGATAGCTTTCTGCAAAAGCTTTAGACATACAGCAGACCTAGACATGACTCGTCATAACTGACATTTTTGTTTTTAGCACCATTACTTACTCCCAGTAAATAGGCAACAATTATGGACAATATGAATAGATGTAAACTTTTTAACCCTGTACACAGTCACTGTGATAAACAGGTGATTGATACAAATCACTATGTAAACTTCTACCTTGAATTGTCTACAAAGTATACAAATCTTCAGGTGACTGTGAGGTTTTTAGGATATCTGATTCTCCTTACCATACACTGTTGTCAGTTGTTTTTGATCTTCATTCAGTAGGAGACTTATCATGCACCTCAGTGTAGTGATAAATTGTGGACAGCAACAGAGAGTTCCAGCCCTGTCTTAGTCTATAAGTTTTGTTTTAACAAAACACTGTAGGCTGGGGGGCTTAAACAAAAAAAAAATATTTCTCACAGTTCTGGAGGCTGGAAAGTCCAACATCAAAGTGTCAGCAGATCCAGTGTCTCCCAAGGGCCTGCTTCCCAGATCATAAATGGTTCTCTTTCTTTTCTTCATGTTATCACATGGCAGAAGAGGCAAAGGGATCTTTCTGGGGTGCCTTTTATAAGGCCACTAATCTTATTCATGAGAGCTACATGCTCATGACTTTCTCACGTCCCAAAACTCCCCTCCAAATATTATCAATTGGGATTTCAACATATGGATTTGGGGGTACACAAACCTTCAGTCTGTAACCAGCCAAGAATGACCAGTGTCCTCCTTCTATCTGCAATGTCTACTAGTCCAGAGCAATATGTAGAAGTGGTTAGTGAAGAGTTAAATTCTTCCTGCAGCCAGGTCATACAGAGGAACCAGTCACATTGACTTTACCTTGCCTCTATGTCTCTTTATATTAGTCCTGATATGGCACGATCATTTCCTGAGCCAAAAGCAGACACTTAACCTACTGAGCCACCCAGGAGCCCTGAGAGAGGATTTTCTATAAGAATTCAGGAAGGTGAATTCTAATTGAATGGAAAGGTTTTCTGTCTCTCCAGAGTCCTTCATTAGCTTAGATCTGCCATTGAGTTTCAGTAGACATGCTGCATATCGCATAGGGAAAGCCACCAGAAGGAAAGAAGAGTGATAATTTTAAAAGTGTAATTGCATGCACTACTGGGTATTTACCCTAAAGATACAAACGTAGTGATCTGAAGGGGCACGTGCACCCGAATGTTTATAGCAGCAATGTCTACAATAGCCAAACTATGGAAAGAACCTAGATGTCCATCAACAGATGAATGGATAAAGAAAATGTGGTATATATACACAATGGAATACTATGCAGCCATCAAAAGAAATGAAATCTTGCCATTCGCAACGACGTGGATGGAACTAGAGGGTATCATGCTTAGTGAAATAAGTCAATCAGAGAAAGACAACTATCATATGATCTCCCTGATATGAAGAAGTGGAGATGCAACATGGGGGGTTAGGAGGGTAGGAAAAGAAGAAAAGAAACAAGATGGGATCGGGAGGGAGACAAACCATAAGTGACTCTTAATCTCACAAAACAAACTGAGGGTTGCTGGAGGGAGGGGAGTGGAGAGAGGGGGGTGGGGTAATGGACATTGGGGAGGGTATGTGCTATGGTGAGTGCTGTGAAGTGTGTAAACCTGGCGATTCACAGACATGTACCCCTGGGGATAAAAATACATTGTATGTTTATAAAAAATAAAAAAAAAATTTAAAAAAGAGAAAAGAAAAAAAAGTGTAATTACAGCTGAAATGTGTTCCCATGTTCACTTGTTCATTTCAGTGGCAGCCATTTCTAGTATTTTTATAGTAGTCATGAATACTTTAAGAGTTTATTTTTCTTTACTGAGTCCTGTGCCTGCACTATGCTTACTTCTGAAATACAGCACTTTAGGGTCCTGACTTAGAGTTCTCAGAACAATATGTAGCAGAGGAAATTCTGGGAGAAGGAGGTGAATGTCCATATAAAAACAGATGGAAAAATTATATTCACAATAGAGCTAGGTGATGTGGTATCCTCATAAGCCCCCAGATACAAATAGGTGGGGCTAAAACACAAGCATATTAGTTTGTGAGCTGTCAGCATTGATATGGGGAGAAGCAGGAGGACATAATAGAAACTCTGCTAGTTCTGAATCAGAGAAACTCAAAATGGCTATCAAGTATTCATTAGATAGGACAGAAGGCCAATTTGAGATCATTAGCTGAACTGTGAGGATTTTTTTTTTTTTTTCCAGTCCAACATTGAATGAGTGCAATGGCTCTACAGTAAGGCCGGTAAGGCCAGTAAGTTTTACAATAAAATGGAAATCTCTGAAACTTCTTGAAATGACATTCCCAGTTCCCTTGGCTGCTGATTAAGCGGTAACTTTTAGAGGTGGCTGAATGGCTCAGTGGGTTAAGCATCTGCTTTGGCTCAGGTCATGATCCCAGGGTCATGGGATCGAGCCCCATGTTGGTTCCCTGCTCAGGAGAGAGCCTGCTTCTCCTCCTCCCTCTGCTGCTCCCCATGCTCATGTTCTCTCTCTCTCTCTCTCTCTCTGTCAAATAAAATCTTTAAAAAGGGGGGGTAACTTTGGGGAGTGGCTTAAAATTGAACAGGATAGAACTAATGGAGAAGACAGAAATAGACGATTTCAGGTAAAGGTGTTGAAGAGAGAGTCAGGATTAGTCAGAAAGTCACCATATTTTAAACACTACCCCAAGACACCATGAGGAGGCATTACAAAGTTAGAAAACTCTTGAACCACAGTTTCTTCTAAAAGCTGAGGAAAACTAATATTTCAAAAAAAATAGGCAACCAAAAATGATCAAGGTCATATCCTATACAAAATTGTTATAAGCATAAAAAAGAGAATAAAAAGAATAGCATCACACAGATAATGCTAGGTTTCCAGATAAAATGCTCACAAAACCGATAAAAATAAAATCTATTACTTCATACTGAACCAAAGGATATTAGGAAATTTATATAATAAATGAAGTCATAACATAAATCAGACACAAGTTGTCGCAATTCAGAAAAGAATTAAAAATACAAGAAATTAAATTAAAGGAATTCTAAAAGGAAATAAACACAACAGACACTGTCTCGAGACAAATAGATGAAAGGGATGCCAATCCAAAAACTGAATAAAGAAAGAAAGGAAGAAAGAAAGAAAGAAAGAGAGACTTAAAAAGATTTGAGTGAAATTTTCAAAGACTAATAACATCCAACATACAGATGATAGGAGACTCTTGGAAGAAAACCGAATCAAAGAAACAGAGCTAATATTGAAGACTTAATTCAAAGACATTTTTCTGAAATTAAAAAAATATATATTTGAAAGTACGTATTGAGGAACACTTTGTGTAATTGAGATTACTGACCCAGAATAACCATTTTAAAGACATATTCTAATAGAATTATTGGGCTTCAAATAAAAAGAATTTGGGGGTATCTAAGAAAAAAAATTAAGTGACATAAAAGAGAAATATTAATATCTAATTTTCAAGAGCTCTTTTTGACAGCAGAAAATGAACTAAGATATATAATATAGTCCTGAAAATAACATTTGAAGCAAGGACTTTCCACTTCAAAAGATGTAAAATAGCTTTCAATTTACTAAGGAAAAAACAAACTATTATCAATGTGTGGATAATAATATTTACAAAACTAACATGACTAGAAGGACATCGACATAAAGATGGATAGTAAATAGTAAGAATATGGTTAATTATAGAATTAAGTATAAATGACAATGGATATATGGTACAATTATTAAAAGTGGACAGAATAAGAAAACAAAAAAATGAGTTGTAGTAATCAAATTAATATTAGTAATGTTATAGTGTTATTTTGAGATTGCTATGTTTATAAATTTATAACATAAATTAATTCTTTTTTTAAGATTTAATTTATCTATTTGACAGAGATCATAAGTAGGCAAAGAGGCAGGCAGAGAGGGGGATGGGGAAGTAGGCTCCCTGCCGAGCAGAGAGCCTGATTCGGGGCTCCATCCCAGGACCCTGGGATCATGACCTGAGCCGAAGGCAGAGGCTTAACCCACTGAGCCACCCAGGTGCCACACATAAATTAATTCTTATGAGATATTCTAAATTATCACCTCCTGGGTCTTTGAGAACTGAAATTCTTAGTGTGGAAAAAAGGAGATACAGATGCAAAGAGAAAGAAATTATACTACAAAACCCTACAGACCTGCTTCTAAAGGATAATGTCAGTTGGAATAGATGAAGCATTTATCTTAAATTCGAGAGGGACATGGGGGAAGGTATATGCTATGGTGAGTGCTTTTAATTGTGTAAGACTGATGAATCATAGACCTGTACTCCTGAAACAAATAGTACATTGTGTGTTAATAAAAAAATATTCTAGATGGAGATTGTCCATGTCTTTTGAAACAAACAGCTTGACTAATCCAGGTGCAAGGAGTATCCTTATTATATATATTATCCTTGTAACACAATTTACTTCAAACAAAAAACACTTTCTTGAATAAATGACTGATTCTAGGTCTGGGCCAGGCATCAGAGGAGCCTAGAACATCTTTCTATACAGAAAGAAAGCAATAAAAGTAGATATGTAAAGACTTAGACTACTTTGAAGAGGTTACTGTAGGCTAAGATGGGATACTTGGATCTTGAGTAAGGATAATAATTGCACTGAATTAAATCCAAGAAATATGTTTATATCCATGAGTTTATAGTGATGTTAAAAGTAATTGTCTATTTTTGGAAAGTTATAATAAATCTATTCATTATAATAAAACTAGTAAATAAAAGAATGAATCCCTCATTTATTTTGCCTTTCCTATACAAAGTCTATAGCCAGAGAGCCCAGTTGTAGATGAAGGAGGGGAGGCTCTTTATAAAAAGTATCCCAACTCAGTATGAAAAATAAATGAAAAACTTAGAATATCACAATTTTGCCATCTGCCGTGACTTAACGAACAATGACTTCTAAAATGATGCACATAAAGGGGAAATCTAGATGCCATGGGGTCTCCTGATAGGAGAAAATAATATCATCCAGAGTCCCGATAAAGGGACCAAACCTGGGTCTGATGGAGCCTCTGGATCCAGCTGCTATATTGCAGGAGACACAGAGGATGTGGGGACATGTTGAGCTGCGCTGAGAGTGTACAATCAATCGGCTGGGTGACAGGACATAGGTTGTACACCCCAAGTCGTTCAACAGAAAAGTCAGGAAAAGAGGTAGAAGGAAAGCCTATGGACTAAAGATATTTAATATATACCAAAATTAAAAATGGTCAGGATGAAACCATATTGTGCAGGGACCCACACTCAGGTGATATCACTACAGAAACACAAGAAAAAGGTTATTATGAAATGGGGATGGTGGTCCTTCTGGAAAAAGAAGGGGGCTTATGATTAGAATGGGGCATATGGTGGGCTATGGTGGGTTCTGTTTTTTGACGTGAGCTGTGTCATAATAAAAGCCTAGACTTTATAGTAATTTGTTAAACTTTCATTTAAGTTGATTTGAAGTTGATAGAAATCTATTGGTTTCTATAGATGTATTATATCTTGTAATTCTTTTTAAATGAAGTTATACAGGTGAGATGGTAAGAGAAATCTGTGTTCTAAGGTGGCTGAAAATCCAGCAGCGGAAGGAAACACAGTTCTGGCCCCAGGACCATTCCGGGATCCCCCTCACCCCGCTCCCACCCTGCGGCCTCGGCCTCAAGAGTGGCACGAGATATGGAAGTAAAAGTGTATAAACTAGATGTCCATCAACAGATAAATGGATAAAGAAGATGTGGTATATATATACAATGGAACACTGTATTTATGCAGCCATCAAAAGAAATGAAATTTTGCCATTTGCGACGATGTGGACAAACTAGAGGGTACTATGCTGAGCGAGATAAGTCAATCAGAGAAAGACAATTATTATATGATCTCCCTGATATGAAGAAGTTGAGAGGCAACGTGGAGGGCTTGGGGGGTAGGAAAGGAATAAATGAAACAAGATGGGATCGGGAGGGAGACAAACCATAAGAGACTCTTAATCTCACAAAACAAACTGAGGGTTGCCAGGAGAAGGGGGGTAGGGAAAGGGTGGTTGGGTTATGGACACTGGGGAAGGTATATGCTATGGTGAGTGCTGTGAAGTGTGTAAACCTGGCGATTCACAGACCTGTACCCCTGGGGCTAATAATACATTATATGTTAATAAAAAAAATTTTTTAAGTGTATAAACTATCCCCTTTGTTTGTGCTCAGGACTCAGACCTTGGGAAATACTCTCCTCTGAGCCTGCTGGCATTAAGTTAACCTCTGATCCTCCAAAGTCTGCGTGCCGCTAGGTTCTTTGGCCAGGATCGAGATCAGGTTCTGTAATAAGGACAGTTGCAGTCCCTCACTTCACTATGTAGCCGTGCTAGTGTTCACTTTGTGGGGTACGATTAGGCTCCTTGCTGGTTCTGTTGCTTTCCCTCACAATGATCCCTGAGAACTGGATGACCAGGAAGCCAGCAACACAGACCAGAATGGCAGGCTGAGCAAGAAAGCCATTTAGCCAGCCTCAGGCTGAGTCAAATATAGGTAATGCGAGAACCATACCTTTAAGGCACTTTGTTACCTGCACCTGCAGCCTCTTTCCCACCACATGTTGTGTCTCTATCTGAAATGGTACCATAGCTTGTGCGTTTGGGGGAAAGGCGACAACCATGGTGAATCACTTATCTAACAACTCCATGCCTACCACCTTTGGGGGTCATGTAGCAGATGAAATTTAGGTTGATACTTTTTTTTCCCTGACATAATGCCAACATACGTCCTTCTTCACTCAACCTAGGATCTAGAAAATAATTCTCCACTCTTTCAGTGTTTTAAGGCTCTTGGTTATTCTGACTTAGTTTATGTGGCCAGGTGTGTGTGTGTGTGTGTGTGTGTGTGTGTGTATAAAACAAGAGCCTTCTTTTGCCTTTTGCTGATATGATAATAATGAGCTAGAACTGAAACGCTTGGCTGGCTCAGTCAGTTAAGCAACCGACTGTTGATTTCAGCTCAGGTCATATTCTCAGGGTTGTGAGATTGAGCCCTGTGTAGGATTCCTCACTGGGGGCATGGAACTTGCTTAAGATTCTCCCTCTCCCTCTTACCCTTCCCACCCACCCCCTCTCTCTTCCTATAAAAAACAAACAAAACCCAAAACCAGCTAGACCAGACCCAAAAGGGCTGGCTTAAAGATTCTTTTTTTTTTTTTTAAGATTTTATTTATTTATTTGACAGAGATCACAAGTAGGCAGAGAGGCAGGCAGAGAGAGAGAGAGGAGGAAGCAGGCTCCCTGTGGAGCAGAGAGCCTGATGCGGGGCTCAATTCCAGGACCCTGGGATCATGACCCGAGCCAAAGGCAGAGGCTTTAACCCACTGAGCCACCCAGACACCCCTGGCTTAAAGATTCTTAAGAAAATCTCTAAAATTTACTCCTGAAACTAATATTACACTATATGTTAACTAGTTGGAATTTAAATAAAAACTTGAAAACGAATAAAAAAATTCTTAAAAAATGGCAACTCAGGCATAGTCCAAATTGCCTTCTTCTGGGTTTTTTAACACATCAACAACAGGAACAATGTAAAAATTTATTAATAAAGATGCAAATGAAAGAGCATAGAATTCTCCCAATGCTTCCCTAGTTCCTCACCAAGGCTCTCTTTGTGTTCATTGTTAATTGAAATGCACAGAAAGACAAATTCAGCCAGATAGGGGCAGGTAAAGAACCATGGGCTCATTGATTTCTACACCATTAAGCTGAATGAGGGGGCCACATTAGCACTCAAAGATATAAGTATTATCATAAGTCAATTTCCTGCAGTGGCCAAGGTGGATATTTTTGTGCTCTCTGTCTTTCCGAATCGTTGCCCCATGGTGCAAACACCATTTGAATTTGCTACATAGTGTTATTATGCACCTGACATTATAATGAAACAGGTTTAATTACTTCTTCCGATATTATACTTATTCAGTGGATGAAAGAAGGCACACCCAGTTCTATGCTGACTTCAAAGTCCTTGAACTTTTTTTGCACCTTCCTTTCAAAATGACTTCATTTTCCATTCCACCTACTTAGATTTCACTCATTTTTTAAATCCTAGTTCGAGTCTTTTCCAATTCTTGCAATACACTCAACTCTTCTTTCTCTGGTGCCTATTGTACTTTTCAAAGACTCCATGCTGTTTGTCACTCATTGTTTTCAAGTGGGTTATTGGCTGAATTCTCAATACTTGCTTGCTTCCTTAGAAGCAGAAAACATTCTTAACAACAGAAACACGTTTCTTCCTATTTTAAAAAGAGTCTAGCACTGGGTTTCACACAACTGAAATTTTAAATAATTGTGAAATGAGTACTTTTTTACTGCTTTTGTGTCCACGGAAGAGCCTAAACAACTAGATGCCTAAATTATTAAAGCAATCATTAATCTATTGATCTAACCAATTGATTAATTCAAACTATTAGTCTTCCTCCTTAACTCCCATTACTGCCGCTTATTTAGTGTTTATAATGTGCAATTTGCAACTCTCAATACTTCGCACATGTTATCTCAACTAATATTCAAAACACCTCTGAAAAATAGGTATCATTATCCTTATTTTCAGAGAAATAAACTAATGGCCAGAAAGAGTATCTAGAGAGGAAGAGAGGAAGAAATAAGAGTAAATAAATAAGAGAATAAACAGGCCTGAGACTACAGATTAAAAAGGACAGAGCAGGAATGCCTGGGTGGCTCAGTTGTTAAGCATCTGCCTTCAGCTCAGGTCATGATCCAAGGGTGCTGGAATGGAGTCCCACAGGGGGTTCCTTGCTCAGCAGGGAGCCTGCTTCTTCCTCTGCCTGCTGTTCTCCCTGCCTGTGCTTGCTCTCTTTTTCTTTCTCTGACAAGTTTAAAAAAATAATAATAAGTAAATAATCTTAAAAGAAAAAAAAGGACAGAGCTGCAAGATTATCATTTTACATGTGACAAGTAGGACTTTGCACAAAAATCTTCATTGTGATCACATGCAAATGTCAGTGAACTGTCCAAATTCATTCATTGATGTTATTAATTTGAAGACATGAATGGAAAAAGTATTGGAAGATTTTAACTTGTTTTACAAAAGTTAAATCACACCTAAAATACAACTTTCTCGTATCTCATTCCTTTGGTGATAGCCACACTAGCAGTAAGCACCTGTATTACCAACACTCTTCTGTCAAATTTAAGACTGTAAATGTAATTCACGATAATGATCTGTTTTGAATGAAAAAAATGATACCTTTTATAAACTTGAAAATATTCTTAACAAAATAAATGAAGGTTGTTTTCATTTACTTTAAGTAGTATTCTAATACATACATTTCAAATTTATATTTTTACTTGGTAAAAAAAATACCCAGTGTTAACACAATTTGATGATTTTCCTATAGTAGTATCCTTTGATTCCTTTCTCTTTATCTTTTGTGTATCTATTAGAGGTTTTTGTTTTGTGATTACCATGAGGCTCACATAAACTGTTTATTTTTTATATTTATAAGACTATTTTAAGCTGAAAACAACTGAACTTTTAATGTATACAAAAGCTCTACATTTTATTCTCCTTCTCCTATATCTCATAATTTTGATGTAATAATTTACAACCTCTTATATTGTGTATCCATTAATAAATCACTTCAACTTCTTTTGTCTCTTAATCATACTAAATTGTAATTGACTTATTCATCATCATTACAATGTTCTCGTATTCTGAATTTATCTATATACTTACCTTTATCAGTGAGTTTTATACTTTCATATGTTTTCATGTTACTAATTAACATCCTTTCATTTAAGCTCAAAGTACTCCCTTTCCATTTCTCATAACACTGGTCTAGTTAAAAGCTGAACTCTCTCAGCTTTTGTTTGTCCTGAAAACTCTTTCTCTTCCTCAAATCTGAAGGATGACTTTGACAGTCTGAGTATTCTTGATGGGAAGTTTCTATCATTCAGCGCTTTTTTTTTTTTAATTCTCTCAGCATTATGAATATATCATCCCACTCTATTCTGGCCTACAGGATTTTTGCTTAAACATCTGCTTATTGTCTTTTGATTTCCTTGTATGTACCAAGTTGCTTTTATCTTGCTGCTTTTAAGATTCTCTTTATGTCTATAACTTTTAAGAGTTAGTTATATTATGTCTCAGTGTGGGTCTTTTTGCATTCATCTTATTTGATACCCTCTGGGCTTCATGGGTGTGGATGTCTATTTCTTTTCCCAGATTAGGGAAGTTTTCAGCCATTAATTCTTTAAATGGGTATTCTGCCCTTTCTCTTGTCTCCTTTTGAACACCTATCATACATATATGGGTCTGTTTGATGGTGTATATAAGTAGCTTAAGCTATCATTGCTCTTTTTTCATTAGCATTTGTTTTTGCTCCTCTGATTGGATGAATTCCACTGTCCTATGTTCAAGTTCACTGATCCATTCTTCTGATTGGTCTAGTTGTTGTTAGTCCCCTCTGCTTGTATTATTTTATTCTTCAGCTCTATAATTTGTTACTTTATTATATTTTAGATCTCTTCATTGAATTCTTTTAGTTTATGCATTGCTTCCTTAGTGAGCACTTTATGATAGTTATTTTGAATTCTCTATCCAGTAAATCATCCATTTTTATTTCATTAAGATCAGTTTCTGGAGATTCGTCTTTGTCTTTCATTTGGAACATAATCTCTTGTTTATTTTCCTTAATGCTTTGTGTTGTTTTTAACACACTAGATAAAACAGCTACCTCTTCAACTTTTGACAGACTCATCTTGTGTAGATGAGCTTCTTTAGTCACACTGGTCAAAACTGTCTATATCCTCATCAAGAATGATTCCAATTCTTCAACTGTTTGCTGAATAACCATACATTTTGATAATTTAATGTCGCTAGCATAAAGAATTTTATTTAAAAAATATAAAATATGGTAAGAGATAAGATATATTTATGAAGTTAAAACATCCATTACAGGCTAAATATATTCATATTTTGGTGATCTGAAGCATTAGTTTCAGAAATAACTGCTAAGTACAAGAAATATTCAAATTTATAGGATCCCCAGTCTCCCATAGAAAAATGTAATAAGAAAAACTTGAGGGATGCCTGGGTGGCTCAGTTGGTTAAGCAGCTGCCTTCGGCTCAGGTCATGATCCCAGCATACTGGGATCAAGTCCCACATCGGGCTCCTTGCTCAGCAGGGAGCCTGCTTCTCCCTCTGCCTCTGTCTGCCTGTGCTCTCTCTCTCTCTCTCTCTGACAAATAAATAAATAAAATATTAAAAAAAAAAAAAGAAAAAGCAAAACTTGAAATGCAAAACTTTAAAGTAGAAGCTTTCAGAACATTCTAAATGTTAATTGAAGTATTTTGAAGATTAGTGCCGTTATTTAAAATATTTAAAATATGTTAAAGAATTTGAGAAAATATTTAAATTTCAAACATACCTGACGATTTTAGAGAGAGGCATTAAAGTTGGCACAAGTGATTTTTCAAAATGCACATTTGCGTCACTTTTCCTCCCAGCACTTAATACATATTACTAGAAAATGGCTTTCAGAAATTACATTTAGGTATCATTTCCTTAATGTACCTTTGTCAGAATTGTGTTTCTATAAAAAAAGTCTGGTACAGATGATATGCCCACAACATACTGACAGAAAATTTTAATAATTACGTTTTCTTATGAACCTAAAAACAATCTTGTAGTTTTTTTAAGAACAGGGAAATGGGCATTACTGTAATTGTTTGGACCACAGACATCCACCAGCAAAAAGTACATGAGTTCATAAAGGATGTTTAGAAAATTGTGTGTCTATAAAGGTTATTTTCATTATTTACATAAAAATGCAGAGATCTTAAGTTTCAAATAAAGAGATGGTTAGTAAAAAAACTGCACAGCTTTTACAGGTTGTATTTTAAAAACATAAGGTATTTTTCTTTGATAGAAGAAAAATATCAAATACTTTATTTACATGTCTTATTTCTGTAAATATAAGTAAATATTTACCAAATGAAATGAATATTAGTATTGGATTAGCTATCAGTAACAGCCAGCAAAGAAGTATAGATAATCCCTCACTTGTAATGGTTTGATTTACAATTTTCAACTCTGTGATCAAGTAGGAAAAATATACCTCAAATTTGGAATTTTGATATTTTCCTGGACTAGTGTCATGTGACACAATGCTGTCTTATAATGCTGGGCAGCAACAGCAAGCCGTGGGTCCCAGTCAGCCCTGTGACCATGAGTGTAAACAACCAACTACACTTACAACCATTCTGTATCCAGAAAACATTCTGTATCCAGAAAACATTTTATAATATTTAATAAATCACATAAGACAGTCAACATTTTATTATTTTTTTGTTTTGTTTTGTTTTTTTATTATATTATATTATATATATAGTATATATATAAAATATTTATTATAAAAGAGATTTTATGTTAGATGATTTTGCCCAACTATAAGCAAATGTAATTGTTCTGAACATATTTAAGATAGTCTAGGTGAAGTAACAATTTTAGTACCTTAAGTATATGAAGGTATTTTCAATTTACAGTATTTTCAACTTACAATGGGTTTATCAGGACATAATCTCATTGTAAATTGAGGAAGATTTGTATAGCTTTTGTTTTCTCAATCAAAACTTTGTTTCATTTTCTATATACCTCTATAGGTTTCAGTAGCTTATTAAACCTGGTTGTCATTCTGTCAAAAAATCTGACAATATACTCTGGAATATTTTTCAAAAGCTTTTTAGTACTGAAATTTTAATAGAAGCTTATTAAATTTTCTTCTTCCTTTGGGAAAGAAATGGAATGAACTAACATTTCATTCATCTCCCTTAATGATTTCAAGATCACTAAGAATAGAAAGCAAGCTGAGAAAAGTTCCTAAAGAATTCTTGGACAGTTTTATAGATGGACCTATTGAATACTGAACAGCAAAGAAGCTACTGAAATGCTCAAATACACAATGTCCAGTCCACATTATCTAACTCGAAACGGAGGAAGTAAAATGAGTACTCAATTCGCTAATATTGCCTCTGTTACTACTTGTCATAGTTTCACCGAAATCGAATAGTAGTGATCTTAATACTTTTAATATCTTTTATATTTTGCATAGCATGGAGGATAATAAAACCATTGAAAATAATAATTAAGGCATGGCACGGGGAATTATAACAGAGGAAATATATATCACTCAATATTAGCAAGAATTAAATATTCAGTAGAGACATTTTTTGAAAATTAGAACCAGAAAATGGAGCGAGGAAGAGCAGGATGTGGAGCAAAAATAAAGAACACAAATGATGGAAATATATTTAGAAATTATAAGTGATAAATGTACTAGCAAGATAAAATTATGTTATGCCAGGAGATTTATGAATGGTTGGAGTAGTTGTGGTTTCAGAGATACTATGTAAGGATAAGATAACATAAATATTAATGCACCAGACTAAGTGACACATGGAAACCAAATGGAAAAACATCTTTTGTTCTATGCAAGATAGTTCTACAGTGCACTTATCATATTATGGATTCATTTTCCCCACTGATCTGTAAGCCATCTGAATGATGACAGATAGGACCAATGTCTTAATTACATTCTCCAATGTCTATTACAGAGTTAGGCACCTAGTAGGGATTCAGTTCATTTTAGTGAAATCAATGAGAAAAACCTTAAGAGCAATGCTTTATTTTTTTCTTTGTGGTATTTGGTCTTTTTAGTATTCCTACTATGCAGAGATATTTTTCAGATAATGGGAAACAGCAGAAGATTTTATAATTCATATATTTGGTAACTATTCTTATGGTGCTTTTATTATCTATCCTGGTTAGCTAGAAGTAAAAGAAACTTAATTGGGCCTCAGAGAACTTAGGACACAGTGCCATTTTTCCTACTTATGTTTCCTACAACCCACAAAAAGATCATTAACTTTTTCTTTCTTTCTTTCTTTCTTTCTTTCTTTCTTTCTTTCTTTTTTTTACTTCCAAAATTCTGTTCCCGTAAAAGGTAAAAAATCATCTTCAGGACAAATGCTGAATTTCATATTTTCTGCAATTATTAGCTTCACTTTTACAGTTGAAACCAGTTAATAAACTCAAAGTCCACTACTACTTAGAAAGTGCAGAAAGGCAATAGATAGGTCATTCAACACACATGTATAATAATAAGTCACTGGTAATACATACCAATCACCATAGCTATGCTTATGGGGTTAAACCTGAATTTTATAATCAACAAAAGATCCCACGCCTGCTGCCAGTACAAATTACAAGGCTTGAAGAGCTGCAGGTGACCAATGAAAGAGCCAAATATAACAAACAGTTCACAGTTTGACTACCCATGCATCAATAATTGTCATTTATCTGAAAAAATGAGAACAATGCTTGGAAGTCCCTAAGAAAAACTCAATATTATCACATTACTCCCACCACCTTGTTTTTCACCAACAGATGGGAATTAGAGATTATGCTGGGTCAACATCAAGCCTTATTGGGTCACAGTAATGAAGGTCTGAAGTGTCATGAGAATTATAGCATTCAACTCAAGTTTGGGTAATTTCTCCTATTGTTTCTGTCTCTTATTTCAAAGCTGGCTGGTGGTTGGTCTTGATGTGGGTTTGTCAGTAAGTAATGGCTGGGGAACTATCAGGTAAATTTCTTTCCAGAAACATAATATTCACCAGAGTGGTGGATATATTCCGGAAAATAATGAATTATATTGATCCTCTAGTACATTTATAATCCAAGTTTCAACATGGAATTATCAGGATCCCATAGTACTGATAATAACTTCACTAATGGAAACAAGGAAGGCTCATATAAGCCCATGAAACTATATAAGAACCATTGTGTTTCATTTTAATCCCTTTATCATTTTTAATATATTGTTTTAGTTATTTTCTTAATGGTTGTTATGGAGATTAAAATTACCATCTTAATTTATAGCAATGTAGTTTGGATCAATACCTATTTAATTTCAATTGTATATAAAACTTTGCTAATATACAGCTAGAAGAATTCCATTCTTCATTCTTTGTTCTGTTGTTATGCAGATTGTATCTTTATCCATTGTTTTCCTATCAACAAAGGTTTTTAATTTTTAAGGTTATCTATTTTCTTTTAAATGTGATAGGAGAAAAAAAGAATTACAATAGAAAAAAATATTTGTATTGTCTTTTATATGTACCTATGTTTTACCTTTACTGGTACTATTTATTTCTTCATATATATTTTTTGTAAAATGTTTTCCATGCTGGGTGACATTGAATCAGGTGATCAAGACTGTCTTTCAAGTGAGAGTCCTTTAGGAGACCACTGGACAAGTCAGATAATGACAGTTCTCTGGGAACTAAGCTCTGGAGTCCAACCCTTCTCTGCCCCCTTTGGTGATGTTAGGCTGTCGGTGTTCACTATAATTACAAGTTGCTGGTTTTCAAGAATACCACAGAGCTGGAAGGAGGAACAGGTATGAGGTATGTCATAACATCACAAAGCTTGCGGTTGTTACCAGATTTAACCATTTTTATTGAATAAATCCTTCCTGAGTCCTTACTTGTAAGCCTTTAGTTAATTACCAGAGTGGTGAAAAAGTGGATTCTAACATTTTTGGTCAAATTATTATTATTGCTTTTATGAAGAAAAGTATTTTTGGAGGTCCTTATGCTGCCATTTTTGCTGATATCTTGTATAGTGTTTTAAATGATTACTTATTTTTAAAGTAGCAGAAAATCTGGTGCATTTTGTATTATTGGTATTTATTCATTCTTCATTTACTAGATGTAATTGGGTTAGTAAACTTGAGTGAACAACAAAGTAGAGTAAGCAAAATTTGAAACATGAAATAGAAATAGAACAATTTTTTGCTTTGAATTTGGCATAACTTTTGGGTAAAAGTAATTGATTTTTTTTTACTATTTCAGATCTTTGGGGGGATGGGAGGCAACATTTATTCTTATAGATATTGGGACATTTAACTCTGTATCTCATTGGTTTTAGATAGTTGTATAGCATTGGTATAGATTGTGAAGTGGTCCCATGGAGGGGTGAGTAGAAATTTATCTGATTGCTATTTTTCTGATCTTCTTCAAGGAAGGTAACAGTTCTGCTGATGAATGTGAGTCAAGCCCATTGCGTCCTCAGTGATTATCAATTTTTCCTCAGAGGGTAACTCTTAAAAAAGAACAATGCCCAGATCCCAGCCACTGAGATTGTAATTCATTTAGTCTCTAGTGGCGCACTGACCATTTTGTTTTTAAAACTTTTACAAGCAGCTAATATTGAAGGAAATTGTGTTAAAGACATGAGAAGCTCCCTCCAAGGACCTCTTACCTCATCCCCAAAAACAAATAGTTAAAGGAGTGTTGATAAATATAGATCAAGATGTAGGCTTTTTCTTAGGCTCTGATATTGAACGTAAATTATCAGGGTCTTTTTATTTTATTTATTTGTTTGTTTCAGAGAGCAAGAGAGATGGGGAGGGGCAGAGGGAGAGGGAGTGAAGGAATTTTAGGTTCTGCACCCAGTGAGGAGCCTGACACAGGGATGGATCTCACAACCCTGATGGGATGACCTGAGCTGAAATCAAAAGTCAGAAGCTTAACTGGCTGAACCACCCAGGAGCCCCTCAGTGTCCTTTTAAAGGCCTAGGATGAATAATGTGGACCATATTATCATGGATTTTAAAGCAAACCCTCCTGCTGTCTCTTTTGCATTCCTTTCCTTGAATTTCAAATAGTAAAATACAAAAAAAAAAAAAAAAAGTAGATTTTGTTTTAGGAGAAGACACAGAAATAGAAGCTGCTTGATAAGTTTTAGTTACATTCCTTAGATCTACTGTGCCTTGGCAAGACAAATATTTGTAGCTTTACATGGTCTAACCAACATTGTCAGGTCTATATGTTTTCAACAATACCAGCATGTAGCTAAGTATGTCTTTGCTCGGCCACATACTTTGTGCATCAGTCTATTTATATTCCTCAGTGACCTTGTGACTAACAGAGTATGACAGCATTTTGTTGCTCAGAATCCTGACAATCCTTTAGTCAAAGTTGGATTTACTTTACTATTTTTTTAGTCAAGGTTTGGGTTTACTTGCTACAGCTAAATGAGAGCACACAAAGGAAGACTGGGCATCTCAGAGAGATGGGGATAGCATGGACTCATTAATAGATTTGAATTTGTATTAGCTGATGTTGAGAAGAATAAAAGGAAATGGGTTTTCTTTGCTCTGAAATGGGTGCAATTAAAAATGGTGTTAATTAATTATGTTATTGGCTACCTTAATGTTTTCCATTTAGTAGGTGCACAGAACAGAGCAAGTGTACAGGTGTAACTTGTGAGAAAGCAGCAACCACCCTTGTTTGCTGCAAGAGAGGTATGGCGGTCCTTTGGTTGTTGCACAGTATTCTTGTTTTTTCTGTGCTCAGACATGATTGCAGAATGGTCTTGTTTTGGTCTTTCTCAATTACAGTCACTTTGTATCTATGTTCTGTGAAATTGTTTATGTTCATCAGGGACATATATGGCCAGCTCCCAACAGCTGGATAAAAGGAATGCATTTTTCTTTCCCGCCTCTATTAAAATATCTGGTATGGGTTTCCTTTTGCTGATTAGACTCTAAAACAGCAGGTTTCATCAATACTTATCTTTACTAAACAATTAAATGGCTTCATAATATCTACTTTCTTTTAGCTTCAATCTACTCTTTTTTAACCCATGTCATTGTATTAGAATGATGAAAATTATAAAACTGAGTGGAAGGCAGACTAAAATGTCATATTTCAGCTACTTAGAAATCTGCAAGATACTACATTAGGTTAAAAGTAGAGGATATGACAAGTTTGGGGCGATAATTTAATCTTCTAAAATACATATTCAGGTGAGAAACAATAGGGAACTATTTCTAGGCACAAAATCTAATTAGCAAGAAAGAATGAGTAAAATGAAAGTGATGAGATATTTTGAGAGGTTCTTGCTGTCTTGAGGTTTACAATGTCAGGGAGAGATGTCTTCATAATCATACTCCTTTCTACCTTCTTTCTTCCTAATCAAGGTGTGTAATGTCACTTTTCCTTTATATTGCTACCTGCTCCATCTGTGCCCTAGATACAAGGTCTTCCTGTATGCTCTAGGTCCTCCATTTATAAAATACATATTTTTCTTATATGTAATCATAGTTTCACTCTCTAAACCTCATTTCCCCATTATTTGGGTTCCTTTTTGTTTATTATCATGTTCCTATAAACCCATTTGATAAACCTAGGAATTATTTCTAATTATTTTTTCCACCTTACCTCCTTACTGAGATTCTAAACAATTACAAAATCATTACTCTCTCTACATGCCCAATCTCACGGCCTGTGCTCAAAAACATATCATTTCTATATTTCATTATGAATCATATCCATATTTTAAAACTATATATAACATAAAATATAACAAGTCTTCTGTATCAAATGATAACAAATCTAATGTCAAAGCCTCATATTTTCCACAATTTTATCAGAGTAAACTAAAATAAAATATTGTACATGCAGCTGAGCCCTGCTGAATGCCTTTCCTCATTCTCATTTTTCCTTCCCTCTCTCCTTCCACTAGAATTATGCCTCAGGCAGACCTCTGCTCTAGATGTTAACCGGACACGTAGGGACTAGTCCTACTTACCTTCTATCATTTAGTCACATATATTGCAGAATGAGGTATCACAAACATAATCCATTTAAGTCAAATATCCAGATTTAAAACTCTTCAATGGTTCCTTGACTCCTATAGTATGAATCCTTTGCCATGGACTTTATCATATTTGTGACATCTCCCTTTGCTCATGAATTCATGCTCTGGTACTACCAAAATGCACGGCATAAACATCAAAACACATGTTTATTAAAATGCTGTGTAACAGTAATCAATGAGCAGTAGATTAGAAATTGTAGCCACAGAGATTAACTGTAGACTTGTCATTAGCAAGCCATGTCACATTTGGCCAATCATTTAACTTCTCTGTGCCTCAGTGTCTTATCTGTAAAATATGACAATGACACACTAGCTGCCACAAAATACATACAAAGAGAACATTTCTAAAAGAAATGTTTAAACTATTCAACTAATCAAATACTTAGGCAATAAACTACTTGAAACTTTAGTCTGCATATTTATCTAGTGATAGAACCAACACTTGTATTTATTAGACTATCTCATATAATTATCTCAACTTTTTTTTTAAAAGATTTTATTTATTTATTTGGCAGACAGGGATCACAAGTAGGCGGACAGGCAGGCAGAGAGAGAGGGGGAAGCAGCCTCCCTGCTGAGCAAAGAGCCTGATGTGGGGCTCGATCCCAGGACCCTGGGATCATGACCTGAGCCGAGGGCAGAGGCTTTAACCTACTGAGCCACCCGGGCGCCCCTAATTATCTCAACTTTTAAAATATAGTTAATAGGACTATCAGTTAGTGGATGAAGAAACTCAGGCTTAAGACATTAAACATTCATTCATGTAGTTAACCATTCAATCAATATTCACTAAGTACCTATTTTGTGCTGGAGAATTTCCTAGCAACATGGAAAGTGTGAATAGATTAGGCATGCAAGGAATCTCATTTAGTAATTTGTGGGCTCATGTTAAACTCACATAGGTCTTACCCCAGTGTTGTTTCATATCTTAGTTTGGCCTCAATAGCAGATTTCCAGGCAGAAAATGGTGCTAAAAAGAAAGATAACGGAATCACTAAAAATTCCTTTTTTAAGGATTTTTTTCCATATATGAAGATAATTATGAAAATAATGGCAAGATACAAATATTAAGTAATGGATGTCAGTAATAAACTATAGAATTTGATGGAGCCCCATTAGATATAGATGTTCATATACATCATGCTTTTCAATAATTTTAATCATTTCCAAATTTTCTGAATTTTTCTTTGAAGTGCCTGCTGAATTTGCCCTGTCCTTTCGTTCTTACTGTCAACACTTTAAGCTTGCATCACTTTATTTTTGGATAATACAATGACCTCCTGATGGACATTCTTTCTTATCTCCACCTTCCAGCTCACCCTGGATTGCATGTCATAAAGGCAGATTTCGGGCTGCCAATTCCATGCTTCAGCCTGCCTCATGGCTTTTTATGCAACGTCAAGTGTAGTTCAAGCTTCTCTTCTTAAAATTCAAGGCTTGTCATCATATCATTCTCTTAAAGCTTAACACTTACTCTAGAATGTATGTACTTTTCTCCCAGTGAGGCACATCCCGTTCCTTTCACTCTTCCCTCCCAGGGTGGTTGTGATTAAACATCTAAGTTGTCACAGTTTAAAATTAGCCTCAGGTTGTTATATTTCCAGTTCAGGATTTCCCTAACATTCTCTCTCTCTCCTCATTGATTATGTGATCTTATATTTTTCTTTAATTATTGTAATGCTGTTTTTTTTCTTCAGGAGAGTTGCAAATGACTTGAGAACTGGTATTATAGAATATGCATTCCTTAAATATACCTTAAAAGTATGTTTATTTAAACATATTGCCTAGATTATTTAAGCTGATAATTTACCTGAAATAATTTTGCAAAAATTGCTCTTAGATTTACAATTAACAAAAGGAGAAAAATAATCAAATGACACAAATTGTTAATATATCCACAGATACTCTTTTCATCAAATAACTATCCTGAAAAAATGCTGGTAATTTGGAACATTATTTTTAAAAGAGCGTTTTCTTATTTAAGAATCATAATCAACATAGACATGAATATAATTCAAGATAACTTAAAAACAAACATGTGTATCTTGTATTTTGTTTAGCGGCATGATAAAACTTACTTGAAGTGTAAAGTATAAGGATACAATACTATTAAATGTTCATTGGAATGCTTCTGCGTTTGACAGATTTTACATTGACAGATACATAATATTTGTTTAGAAAGGCCTATATACACATATTTGCACATATCATTGTAAAAGCTTCCATTCATCTGTGAGTTAAAATCTAATAAAATAAACAGAAAGGGATGAGTTTAACAACATAAGAAATGTTTTCAAAAGAATTTATCATGGACAAACAATCCAGCAATTATTATATTTATAATTTAGGTATTTGTTTTGGTAAACAGATTAAAAATCCTCCTTATAATTTCTTGTTTCTTGATTTTCAATAAAATTGAAACAAGAAAACACTTGACATTTCATTGATTTGGACCTTCTTTTTCCCAGGATTTGCTGAAACTGAGGTTAAGTGAGTAATTTAATTTAAAATCCACACATTGTAGTATATAACACTAAGGTTCTTATTTGAATTTCACTGTTTGCCATGCATTAAAAAGCACTATTTTAAGGTTGTGGAAGATGCTCCCATAGTACCCCTAAGCACCTATTTTTCAGAAGGATTTGTTGCCTTCTGTGCCACTGATGATAAGGAATTTCATTGTTCTTGTTTTCATACTCAGCTTGACCTATTCATCCTAAATATGATAATCCTGGAGAGAGTTTTGCTTCAGGCATAAAATGATCAACACTGGGTTGGAAAGCAAATCAACCACTGCACATGCAAAAACTGATAGAGGGAACAAGTAGAGGGTTATAGCCATGGAAGCAAAGTTTCACACATCCTCTCCCTAAAATCAAGATATCCATTTTAAGAAATGTCATCATTGGAAATAATTTATTTGAGCGCCAGAAATTGATGTGACATAGAATAGGACACAGATATCTTTATATAACATGTGACTGTTGACAAGGTTCTGAGTCAGGGATAAAATTATCCAAGAAAAGATAGGTTTAAAAGAAGAAAAGTAAAATAATATCAAGAACTAGTATACATAAGGACTCCTACTTTCTTTAGGGTTTGCTCTTATAATTGATACCAAATCTGAATTCAGAGTATGAAAGTATCTTCTTTGATAAAAGAAAAGTCTTGCCCAAGAGTCAAGCAAACTTTTCTCCCAACTCAGCACATCTCCCTAAATGCACCTAAATTATCACCTACCATCTGGAAGGAAGCTTCCACCAACTAATGATCTGCCTCATTAATATCAGAACCCAAAATCAGTAGTCCTAAAACCATCCTGAGCTGGAATGATTCCTGTTCTAAAAATAATCAGGGCTTTTGATAAGAGCTACATCAAAGGGCTTCAAGTCAAGCCAACTTAGTTGGGTCTAAGTACAGAATGGCCAATATCAAAGATGCTTTGCATGAATACAGACATATTGGTGTACAGAAGATAGAAGAACACTTGGCATACAAAAAAAATGGGCTCTCTCATTAGCATATCTTTTTATTTTAATGTAAGCAATATTTCTTGGGAGATACTTTTATTGGATCAGAAAACATTTCATTTAAACTTGAAAATATTTGCAGTAAAAGAAACCTATCATTCAGCCAAATCCATAAGCTTGAGCTGAGCAATTGGAACAGAAATATAAAGGTTATATTATCATTAATATATTCAAATGTTGATAATTTCTCATTCAGGGGTTATAATGGTCACAAGAGGCTTATTCTTTAAATGGCATTTGAAAGCCTACAAATGATTGATTTATAGAACACAGATTATAATGAAGAAAAATTATGACTTATTCACGAGGTAAAATAAGGCATACCAGGATATTGTATGGTGGTCCCCTCAGATGCTAGTCCATGCTTCTTATTCCTGGATGTAGAAAATAAATAAAAATTTGACTAAATGTCTGTTCATTTTATTGAAAATATCATGGAGTCCATTGTGATAGAAAATTGAGGAAGTAATACCTGTTCTTTTGGAAAAAGATCATTTGAGTTAAGTATTCCTAATATAACTTTATATAATTAATAACTAGCTTTAAACCATTGCCATTAGACTCATCTTTTATTTCACTGCCTCTAATATCTTATCAGTGGAATAATTGTGGGGCTCTGTGAGACTAGGTTAAACACACAGAGGTTTTGAAAAACATTTCAGAATTTAAACTGATTAACATTAAGATATTTATCTATTGCTTGTATCAGACCTAAAAGTTTTAATGAAGCTTTAAAGAAGTTTTTGCAAAGCATATAGATACACACACACACACACACACACACACAGTATAAATTTAGTTACTATGGTAACCAGTCGTTTTGGAAATAAATTTGCCTACATGCCTGCATTCATGAGTTTACTCCTCAGGGAATGAATATGCACATATGATCTCAGTCATTTGTGGAATTTAAGAAACAAAACAGAGGAATGTAGGGAATGGGAGGGAAAAATAAACTAAGATAAAATCAGAGAGGGAGACAAACCATAAGAGACTCTAAACTCCAGGAAATAAACTGACAGTTGCTGGATGGGAAGTGGTGTGGGTATGGGGTAACTGGGTGATGGACATTAAGGAGAGCACTTGATGTAATGAGCACTGGGTGTTTTATGTGACTGATGAGTCACTGATCTGTACCTCGAAAATTAATAATATACTCTATGTTAATTAATTGAATTAAAATAATTTTTTTATTATTTTATTTATTTCTAAGGATTTTATTTATTATTTATTTGAGATAGAGAGAAAGAGCATGAGCTGAGGGAAGGAGGGAGAGGGAGAAACTGGCTTCTCACTATGCAGGGAGACCGATGCAGGGGCTCAATCCCATGACCTGAGCCTAAGGACTGAGCCACCCAGGCACCCCTGAAATAATGTTTTTTAAAAAGTGAAGATGCAGTTTGTTTCCAGAGACAGCCTAACTTCATTTTCTGTCTATGACAGCTTTTTTACCCTAAAAATGGTCTTACTGACCCTTAGTTTAAGAGCATCCAAGACACAAAGATTGAGTTGAGTGATTCTTGAAAAGAGATGTAATTCTTAGTAGAAAAATCCTATGGCCAAGAATATGCTGAACCTCTTTCACAATACAGAAGACTACCTCATGTAAACAGTATTAGTGGTAAATTTGTGACACATATTCCTCTCCAAAATTAGGGAGTGTAGGTATAAAAGAAGTATTGCTATGATATATTAGATCCCCTCCTGCTCTTTGCTTCAATTTCACATTAAATATATCCCTGTACGGGCTGCCTGGGTGGCTCAGTCATTAAGCGTCTGCCTTCAGCTCGGGTCATGATCCCAGGGTCCTGCATTGGGCTCTCTGCTCAGCGGGAAGCCTGCTTCACCCTCTCTCTCTGCTTGTGTTCCCTCTTTTGCTGTGTCTCTCTCTGTCAAATAAATAAATAAAATCTCTCTGTCAAATAAATAAATAAATAAGATCTCTGTCAAATAAATAAATAAAATCTCTGTCAAATAAAATAAATAAAATATATATATTTAAGATTTTATTTATATATATATTTATATATACATAAATATATATGTGTGTGTGTGTGTGTGTGTATCCCTGTGTCTTAATTTAATAAAATAGGAATTTCTTTCAATCTTAGCACCTGTTTGTATACTATTTAACTGCCAGCTGAAAACCACCAGAAGTATGCAGAAACACGAACAAAAAGTTTATAACAACAACATAACAAAAGAGAAGTAAAATAAAAAACAAAGTTAACCATAGTCATCTTATGCAAAAGGTCTATTAGAATGAATTACAGGCCAAAAGAATCTGAACATTCGGGATGAGTTAGGATCTCAGTGGTAGTCTGCTCAAACCAACAGATTATTTCTCAGAATAATATTTTTTAAATGTATAAGTAAATTACTTAACACTTTAAAGAAAGCCAATTCTATGTAATTAGGGTTATAGTCATGGAATTTTGCTTGTCTTTGGACATGTAAAGAAACTCCAAATAACATGAAGGCAGCACAAATAAAGAAATATATAGGCATACAGCAAATAGGTAGAAATTACAGAACATTCTGATGGAAAAAATTGGGTGGAGTGATTGAGAGTGAGGTAGTTAATAGAGGAAAAAACCAGTTTAAGTTAAATAGACACGTGGGTGGATGCTGATAATTGGTTGCTAGATCTGGAAAGTCTGTATGTCTTAAAAATATTGATGGTGATATGATAGTATGGTGGATTCAAAAAGTTCCATTTTGGCCCCATGAGTTTGGGGATACCTTATAGGTTTTTCAAAGGAAGCCATCAAACAGGCAGTTGGATGTATAAGTTTGAATATCAGATGAGATTTAAGTCATAAAAGTACACTGATAAACCAACAGCATATAGATGAGTTTTAAAACTATGAACTTGAATAAGATCATATGGAAGAGAAAGGAGAATGAAAAAACGGTCCAGGATTGAGTCCTGAGGTAATCCATCACTTAGATGTTGAGCAAAGGAGAAGTGGCCATTAAAAGAAACAGTAGGGAAAAAACTATGAAAGAGAATTATAAGCTAATCAAAGAAACTATTCCCAGAAACAAAGAAGTTGTCAACTGGCTCAAAGTCTCTGTGATGCTGGGTAATATGAGAGTGGATAAATTACTTTGTTTCAGAAAATTTAGGTCATTGGTAATGTTTATACAATACACATACACACACACACACACACACTTTCTGGTGGAGAGGAATGGGCCCAAACTGAAAAGCATTAGGGTAGGAGTAAATTGAAAGTGAGATAGAACAGGCAGCTCTTTTACGGATTTTTGGCTGTGAAAAAAAGTAGAGAAGTGAACAGTAGCTGATGACAATAAAGACAAAGAAGAATACATGGCTTGGAATGGGAGATAAAGGACATTTATAATCTAATCTATTGGAGAAAGACTGATCATATCATTCTATGAATAGAATCAAAGTTAACATAAGGCTTTAAAAATAAATCTTTGAAAGGAACACATTATAGAGGGTCCAAAATAACTTAAAAGAAAGAATAACGGAGTATTTAATTATAGCACTATCAAAATAATTATCATTATTATTCACTATTATTTTTTAAGTACATGCTTTTCTATGGTCACAGAGATGTTTTATGAATCATATCTCCAAACTTCACAGTGGCCATTAAAAATATTATTTTCAGGGGCACCTAGGTTGTGCAGTCTGTTAACTGGTTGACTCTTGGTTTGGCTCAGCTTGTGGTCTCAGGGTCATGAGATCAAGCCCTTGGCATCAGGCTCCATACTCAGTGGGGAGTCAGCTTAAGACTCTCTCTCCCTCTGCCCCATTGTGCTCTCTCTCTTTCTCAAATAAATAAATAAATCTTTAAGAAAATGTTATTTTCATATACACATGAACAAACTGAGGAACTTAAAAATTAAGTAAAATATATATAGCATTGAATTATTTGACACATCATCACTACGGACTGAATGTTTATATCTCCCACAGTTGATATGTTGAAACTCTAACCCCCAATTGATGGTATTTGGTAGGGGCAGTGGGCTCTGAGAGGTTACTAGGTTTAGATGAGGTCATGAGGGTAGAGTCCTCACAATGGGATTACTCACTATGTAAGAAGAGACCAAAGAGCTAAGATACAGCAGGGAGGGGGGCCATCTGCAAACCAAAGGAGGCCCCTCACCAGAACCTTATTATGCTAGTATCGTGATCTCATACTTTCAGTTCCCAGGACTATAAGAAAAATACATTTCTGTGGTATGAACCACCCAGTTTCTGATATTTTTGTCATACCACCCCAGGCTGAATAAGATATCTTCATTTCATTTTTACATGAAGACTCATATAGGGATGCCTGGGTGGTTCAGTCAGTTAAGTGTCTGCCTTAGCTTAGGTCATGATCCCAGGGTCCTTGGATTGAGCATCATGTCAAGCTCCAGGGAGTCTGCTTCTCTCTCTCCCTCTGCTTGCCACTTTCCCTCCTTGTACTTGCTCTCTCTGTCAAATGGATAAAAAAATCTTAAAAAAAACCCACAAAAACTAATATAACCTAACCTCTTCAATGTACCTAAAAATTATGTGAATATTTAAATTTTTTCTAAAAGTTGGTTTAAGGAAAACCAGTTCTGTAAGATACAGCTGTGCATAATACACACACACACACACACACACACACACACACACACATTATAAGGTCAAATGTGTGGGAACACATTTTTTTTTTTTCCAGATAATTTTTTTACAAGATTCGCCAAAGGATTATAATGTAACTCTAGATAAATTCTTATAACAAGATTTCTTAGATCTTCTGATAGCTAACAATCATTTTGAATTTCCAAAGGGACATTAGCAAAGGTGACTTCATTGTACAATGGTGCAGATTGTGCATAAATGTCTCTATGACGATATTCATATGTTCCCGAGTGTTGTATTCCTATATACTGTTATTCGATCTTATTTTGACATAAAAAAACTTTTCTTTTTCTTTTAAATATTTTATTTATTTATTTGTCAGAGAGACTGAAAGCACAAGTAGGGCAAGCAGGAGAGGGTGAAGCAGGCTGCCCACTGAGCAAGAAGCTGGATACCGGACTCTGTCCCAGGACCCTGGGATCATGACCTGAGTCCAAGGCAGATGCTTAAATGACTGAACCGCCCTGGCATCCCAAAACTTCTCTTGTTCTTATAAACTTCAAGGGACAAGAATTCAGCCAGGGCTTAGGAATTGTGGACATTTTACTAATTACTAATTCTATAATTATTACATAACATATACCAATGTTTGAGGACATAGTACATGGCTGATACTGTTTCCAGACCCTGTAGTTCACATGTATCAAAATGTCAATCATGACATTTTGCAAATTTTGTCCATGAAAAAGCTGAAGACCCAAGCATATTAAGTATCTTCTACAAGTTCATATAGTGGTTAAGTTTATAACTAAATTTTGAACTCAAGTCTCTGACTTCAAAGCTCATAATTTTTCTGTGTGTGATTTCTTTTGTTATCCTATTTCAGTTTGTTTAAACCTCTAATTTACTGGTCCATTGAATTTATTCTTCTCATATCATGGTGAAATATAACTTTTTAATAACTCAGAAGATAAATGGCCTTTCTATAGCTCAGTAGATAAATTTATTCTTTCCAAAATGGGACTCAAATATTGATACTTTATTACCTATTTGGTGGTTTAGTGTACCATCAAAAATTTTGTATAAAATATCACTGACACCCAATCCTTTTAAATCCTTTTAAAAGGATTTTCCTTTTAATAAAGGGGAGTATCATAACCATTATGAGAGAGAAAGAAAGAAAAAAGGAAAGAAAGAAGAAAGAAATAAGAGAGAGAGAAAGACACACCCCCAAAACATTGGTGGGAGCAGTCATACAAACATTCCCCTTACCTGTAAAATGAAATGAGAAAGCCTAACTTTTCCCTGGATGCTGTATTCACAGACACAGTCATAAGCTATCCCTGCAGAGTTATAGAAATGATTGGCTTTTTTTGTTCCCTGGGAGACAGTTTTTTTCCACTTCTATTCCTTGTTGTTTTATTCCTCTGAAAGCTTTTTAAGGCTTGTTTACTTACTCACCTGCAGTTAAAACTTGTTTTCATAGGTAGGTGGTAAGGCTTTTTTTCAGTGCCAGTTTCAATTTACTTTATTCTTTAAAAGAAATCACTTTGATTTTTCCCATATATAGAATTACAATCTTCAGAAAGTATTTTTAAGAGCATTTCTGTGTATTTATCTGAGGGTTTTCTTTGGTTTTGCTAAACATTAGTACTAGGCTGGATGTTTATACGCCAACAATTTCTCCTATTTTGTGGATGGTACCCTAAAACCTTCAAAACACAAAAATACATGTGAGTGGAAGTCATTATTTG
This sequence comes from Mellivora capensis, assembly GCA_004024625.1. Taxonomy (NCBI): domain Eukaryota; kingdom Metazoa; phylum Chordata; class Mammalia; order Carnivora; family Mustelidae; genus Mellivora; species Mellivora capensis. Next base: position 53,830 of record PISX010009296.1, read on the forward strand.
GTTTCTTATTGTTAAGTCAATTTTTAAAGTCTTGCTGTGGAATTCACTTTCTGGAGGAATTCGGCTACAGCAAAGTATTTCCATATTATAATAAGCCCATTACAGAGAATGCTTTTGATTTTTTTTTTAATAGAAAGACCTACAAGATTATTTATACTCATTGGTTATAAGTATTAGACTATTTTGTTGTGTGATTTAGTAAATGCATGGACTCCCAATATTGCCCCACTGTGAGAGCAAAGCCCATGCAAGCATCTCTTCCTTTGGCCCCAGCAGGAACTTCAAGGCAGGTAAGCTCCAGCAGAACCCTCATTCCATGCCCACTTACTAACCATCCCCACCCCCCTCCAAGACACCAGCTACTCCCTGTCTTTCAAACCATTTGCAAACCAGCTTGGAAGCCTGCCCTGCTTTCCTCAGAAAATTTCACACTTGTGACTATGAAATCTTTTCATTCCTACTCATGCCTGTGCAGTTTCATCACTAATATTCAAACCAGTGGGACATTAATTCTGCCCCCTGCAGGGCAACCATAACTTACATATCAATGCACCCAGTTCTCTACTTTAAAATATTTGAATTCAAATATGGAAAACTTTTAATATTGCTAACATTTGTTTACTTTAGAGGATGACTAACCTCTTTGCATATGCTCTGAACCCCACACAGACTCACTGATTGTCTTTGAAGTCACTTAGGAGTGACAGGTTAGAAGTGCAGATCCTTAGGATACGCACCAGATCTCCTAGAACAGAATCCCTGAGGATGGGGCATAACAATCAGTACTTCTAGTAAGAACCCAAGGTACCTACATGTATTTTATTTGAACACCACTTGATCTGTAAAACCTTGGAAAATCCCGACTGTATCTACTCACCATCTTTCTGCCTCTTTTCAATGATATTTCAACCATTCCACTCAGGTCTTTTTTTTTTTTAATGTTTCTAAGTAAATTACCTTGGATATTTTTGTGTGTTATGCTTCTAGCCAGAAGAAATTTCTAGGAATCCTTAGGAAATATTTGTGTTCATTTTTATTTACATGCATTCCATGAGAAATAATAGATTAAACATGAGATATTAAAAAGCAGCAAAAATAACAAAAATGCTAAAGATCTCATTGTTTCTCAACTTTCAAATAATTTGAAGAACAGTTAGATTTCTGATGTTTTTTATTGCTTGTTATTTAAACAAAAATTTTCAGGAAATAGTCAATGCCAAAATTACAACTACATCATACCTAAACTGTCCCCGATGTCATTCAGCTAGATGGTTATTCTTTTTTTTTTTTAAGATTTTATTTATTTATTTGACAGACAGAGATGACAAGTAGGTAGAGAGGCAGGCAGAGAGGGAGGAGGAAGCAGGCTCCCTGCTGAGCACAGAGCCCAATGCAGGGCTTGATCCCAGGACCCTGGGATCATGACCTGAGCCAAAGGCAGAAGCTTTAACCCATGAGCCACCCAGGCACCCCTAGATGGTTACTCTTAACCCTAAAGATGTATTAGCTAATTTTTATGAATGGATTGATGGTAAAGTAGTTAGAAGTTTTTGATTTTTTAGCATATTTGGTTAACTCAATCACAATAGAAATTGACTGGTAAGGAGGAGGAAGAAAGTAAGAGAATCAGAAGAAAAAGGAAAAAGAACATTCTGGATACACAGCTAAGAAACTGTACAAAAAGACACAACAATGAAGGTCAGTTTTAAAATCATATTGGTGTAAGAGAATGGTCACGTTTCATCAGAATGAAACGTTTCATTCTGATGAAACATGACCATTCTCTTACACCATACACAAAGATAAACTCGAAATGGATAAAAGACTTCATGAGGCAGCAATCTATCAAAATCCTACAGGAGAACATGGGCAATAACCTCTTTGACATCAGCCACAGCAACTTCTTTCAAGACATGTCTTCAAAGGCAAAGGAAACAAAAGCGAAAATGAACTTTTGGGACTTCATCAAGATCAAAACTTCTGAACAGCAAAGGAAACAGTCAGCAAAACAAAGAGGCAACCCACGGAATAGGAGAAGATATTTGCAAATGACACTACAGACAAGGGGCTGATATCCAAGGTCTATAAAGAACACCTCAAACTCAACACACACAAAACAGATAATCATGTCAAAAAATGGGCAGAAGACATGAACAGACACTTCTCCAAAGAAGACATACAAATGGCTAACAGACACATGAAAAAATGTTCATCATCATTAGCTGTCAAGGAGATTCAAATCAAAACCACATTGAAATACCACCTTACACCAGTTAGACTGGCCAAAATTAACAAGACAGTAAACAACATGTGTTAGGATGTGGAGAAAGGGGAACCCTCTTACACTGTTGGTGGGAATGCAAGTTGGTGCAGCCACTTTGGAAAACAGTGTGGATATTCCTTAAGAAATTAAAAATAGAACTATAAAGATATGACCCTGCAATTGCACTACTGGGTATCTACCACAAAGATACAGATGTAGTGAGAAGGGCCATCTGTACTCCAATGTTCATAGCAGCAATGGCCACAGTTGCTTAACTGTGGAAAGAGCCAAGGTGCCCTTCAACAGACATGTGGATAAAGAAGATATGGTCCATATATACAAGGGAGTATTATGCCTCCATCAGAAAGGATGAATACCTAACTTTTGTATCAACATGGATGGGACTGGAGGAGATTATGCTGAGTGAAATAAGCAGAGAGTCAATTATCATATGCTTTCACTTACTTGTTGAGTATAAGGAATAACACAGAGGACACTGGGTGAAGGAAAGGAGAAGTGAGTTGGGGAAAATCGGAGGGGGAGACAAATTATGAGAGACTGTGGACTCTGAGAAACAAACTGAGGGTTTTGGAGGAGATGGGGGTGGGGGGTTGGGAGGGCCTGGTAGTGGGTATTAAGGAGGGCATGTATTGCATGGAGCACTGGGTGTGGTGCATGAACAGTGAATCTTGGAACTGACAAAATAAAATAAAAAAAATCATATTGGAAAGGATATAAGGTGCTCTAAATCACACATACTGTACATGAGACCAAAACTCACAATGGTGAATATATGCTTAGCAACACAGATGTGTTTGAAATACTTCAATCTGGATGGCAGTGCTACAGTGAGGTTGACCCTGAGGGTCGATTTTAAGGATTTATAAAAGCAGACAACATTTATAAAAGTAGAGTACTTTACTCCAAAATTGTATGTATTGGGAACATAACATCAGTTTTACCCATTTCCTCCTAAAACCTTAAAGTCAAGATGCATGATTGTGACCCTTTGCCTTTTATTTTTTCTTCTTCTTCTGAATTTCCCCCTTTCCCTTTGGCTTTCCAATAGTCAATCTTTTTTTTTTTCCTTTTAAAAAAATATATTCAAATAAAAATCCTCAATTATTCACACATTATTAAGAGCCCAACCTAGTAATTTACCAAGGGTGGTCCAAGACATTGGATTTTCTATTCCAAGCTAGAAGGATTCTCAACAATTAGTATCATACCCATTTTATTTTCCTTTTCATAGTTGCCTTGACCAGTGTTTGTTGTTTGGATGTCCAAAGAAATTGAAGAATAAGTGTCTTCAATTCAACATCAACAACAACAAATCTGCTGAGATTTTTATTCAGATTCTATTAAACATATAGATTAGTTTGGGTATAAGCATTTTGATTTGTGATATAAATATTTTGTTATCATTAAATTCAAAGCATTTAAAAATTTCCATTGAGATCTCTTATTTGACTCAAGGATTATTCAGCGTTGTATAGTCTAAATACTAGAGGTTGGGATTTCTTTTTATCTTTTTCTTATTGACTTCCAACTTAATTCTATTATGCTCAATGAACACACTTTGAATGACCAAATTCTTTTGAAACTGAGACCTGCTTTATGGCCTACCATAAACTGAATGTTTTGTGCACATTTTTAAAGAATGTGTTTGTTAGGTGTGCAGATATAATTGTTAGATCTTCATTTGAGGAATTAACTACTGATTGTTATAAAGTTGTCTTTTTATCTTGTTAAATTCTTCTCATCTGAAAATATATCTATCTTATATTAAAACAAGAAACTCTGCTTTCTTTCTGTTTGTATTTTTTCTATAAACTCTACCCATACCTTTATGTCTAAACTGACAATCAGTTGGTTTTGAGTGTGTCTGCTATGTACAGTGAACAGTCAAGTCTATGATCCTTTTACATTTATTGCTAAAATAGGTATGTTTTTCCTTTTAGTTCTTTTACACTAATTTGAGGTTCAGTTTCCCTTTATATTTGACACATCATGGTCTTTTTGTTTTGCTTTATGCTACTGTTTACCCAGTACTTAAAAGATGTTATTTTTGTTCACTGATTATATGCCAACTCTTTTTTTTTTTTTTTTTTATTTAAAAAAGTTTACATGTTGGGGCACCTGGGTGGCTCAGTGGGTTAAAACCTCTGCCTTCAGCTCAGGTCATGATCCCAGGGTCCTGGGATCGAGCCCCCACATCGGGCTCTCTGCTCAGCAGGGAGCCTACTTCCCTTCCTCTCTCTGCCTGTCTCTCTATCTACTTGTAATCTCTCTCTGTCAAATAAATAAATAAATAAAATCTTTAAAAAAAAGTTTAAATGTAAGACAATGTCATAGAAGAGAATGTAAACTTCTTTAAAATGAAAAAGAAAGGCTAGCATATAATCAATGAACAAAAATTAAATCTTCTTAAATACTGGGTGAAAAATAACATTAAGTGAAACAAAAAGACTATGATGTGACAATATAAGGAATAACACGGAGGACATGTTAAGGAAAGAAAAAGCAAAGAAAAAGTGAAGGGGAGGATATCGGAGGGGAGATGAACCACGAGAGACTGGACTCTGAGAAACAAACAAGGTTTTAGAGCGGAGGGGGTAGGGGATGGTGGATATTAAGGAGGATTGCTTGGAGCATTGGGTGTTATATGCAAACAATGAATCTTGGAACGCTATATCAAAAACTAATGATGTATTGTATGACTAATCATACAATAGGGTGACTAACATAACACAATTTAAAAAATAAAAAAAAATTACATTGTCTACTATGAAAATGACAAAATTATTATGTATCGACTTCCTTTGTACTAGTAATAATGATTACTAATCCTTAATAATGCTTACAGTGTTTCAAATGCTGTTGTAATTACTGTAGATACATAATTACTGTAGATACTGTGGAAACTGTAATACATAAACATGATGAAGTTACCATTATTATTCCATTTTACAGATGAGGAAAATGAAGCACAAGGAGATGAAGTAACTTGCCAACAGTTAGAGATTTCTTGGTGCTTATTTCCTCTCTCCTTGTAGATTATTTTAAGGCTAAGGAATTTGGGGCTTCTTATGGGAGAAAAAGGATTGCACACTCAGAAGTGCTTTATTTTATGGCTTTCTTGTCTGGGGCTAGGGAGTAGCTGTTTACACCCAAATATTTTTTAGTTTCTCAGCCTTCCTTATTACTTTTGAACTTTGCAGTGTAGAGATCCTCTTGGGAGAAACTCTGACTGGAAGACAGAATGGGATTCTGGGAGCAGGTTTAGGTAGGCTCTAGGTTCAAGTGAGAAAGGAAAGTAGTTCTTCACATTTCTTCTTCAAAACAGTTTATTCAAGAGACAGGAACTCAAGGAAAGATGTTCTTTCTTTTTTTTTTAAGATTTTATTTATTTTAGAGAGAGAGATAACAGGATTCAGGGGAGAAGAGCAGGGAGAGGGCAGGGGAAGAGCAGAAGGGAGGGGAAGAGGGAGAGAGGCAGAGGGAGATAGAGAGAGAGAGAGAGAGAGAGAGAGAGAGAGAGACTCTGCTGAGCAGGGAGCCTGAGGACCAGGGCTGGATCCCAGAACCCAGAGATTACGACCTAAGCCAAAGCAGATACTTAACTGACTAAGCCTCGCAGGCACCCCAGGAAAAATGTTCTTTCCATGAACTTTTTAGTTTTGGATAATGCTTCCCTGTTATATTTCCTGGGAATACAGATTTCCTAGGATTTTAAGAAGATGAGAATAATAGCACTTTTAAAAATTAAAGTTCTATGGAAAGTAATCAATATGTCTTCAAATAATTTTTTAAAAGATTTTATTTATTTATTTGACAGACAGAGATCACTAGTAGGCAGAGAGGCAGGCAGAGAGAAAGTAAGGAAGCAGGCTCCCTGCTGAGCAGAGAGCCCGATGCGATGCGGGGCTCTATCCCAGGACCCTGGAATCATGACCTGAACCAAAGGCAGAGGCTTTAACCCACTGAGCCACCCAGGTGCCCCTGTCTTCAAATAATTTTAAAAGATATTTTTTAATCATTATATTTAGTAACTAAGTGAAAACTTTCTGAATATCTTTCTTCCTTTCTTAAAAAACAGTTGTAGATTACATATGATTATAGAATCATTCTAATATACTAGCAATTATCTTTGAAATAAAGAAGAACTATAAGGAATAAGAATATAGTCAGCAAACTATACATGTATTCATCACTTTAATATTTGCGTTTGAAAATCACTCAAAAAATTGCTGACCATGTAACAATAGCAATTTAATATTTTTCAACCAAATCTAAAAATAGTTTCTTCCTCTTTTTTAAAATGTTTGTTAAAAACTATAATAATATATTGGAAGCTCTAAATGCACACTATCTAACAATACATACAGAAAAAAATTGCATTCTATTTTGGAGAGTACACCATCCAAGTTGACTCATATAGCAATCATCTTATTTTGACAGCCATCATCTATATAAAATGCCAACCTTAATGTAAAAAATAGACAAGTGCACCATGATCTGTCACCTTTCCTGAGTTCAAAAGAGCAAATGCACATCTCATGTGAATAAGAAGTGTAAATCTGAAAATGCTATAATTAGTTTTGTTAGCCTTTTTTGAAATAATGAAGTTGAAGACAACAAGAAAGTCTAATATAACTAGTCAAATTTACTAAGAAAACAGAAATTTGACTTAAGTCATAAAGTGCATTAAATTGATTGAGAAGAAAACATTAAAAATATACATATTAACAGCTCATGCTACAGACTATTTTCATTGATAACATCTATGCTAATGAAACACATATAGGTTTTTGTTACATATGCAAAAACTTTTATGTGCTTAAATTTTCCCATTGTGTTCCATTTTTTTTTTAAAGTTGGAAATTCAAATACATTAAATACACAAGTCAACACTTAAGTCCACTTTATTACCCCAAATATAGCAAACAGGCATTCAAAAAAGTACCTCAAAAAGGCATCTGAAGTTAAGGAAATCAATTTTTAGTCATAAGATTTCTGTATTCTGATAGGTTCAGTTTTATTGTATAGTAGGTGGATGGAGAACTACTCAAAGTTTTTAAGAAGAGAACAGAAACTACTCAATAGTTGAAAAAAAATTAGAGCTTAACTGTTGACAATGGTAATAAAAAGAAGCAGGCACATTTATATATGTTTGTGTAGACAAAGGATAATTACAGAATAATGCACAATAAATTATCAACAATAATTACCAATCCAGAGGGAAGAGTAAGTCTATCAAGTTTCCCTTAGACACTTCAGTATTGCTGAATTATTGCATAAGTATGAATGTTTCTTTCTTTCAATTATTGAAATAAAAATAATTCTTGAGAGAAGACAAGTGGATGATCTAAGAGACATTTAATGAGTAGAATCAATAGAACTTGGAAACTATATGTGCCTGATGAGCAAATGTATAAAGTATTTGTACTAAACTGAGATTTCTTACTTGGAAGCACATGCCAATTTTGATTTCTTCAACCAAGATCAAGAATACCAAATTAGGGGTGTTTTGTAGTTATTTTTTAAGGGGGAGGTTAGCATGAGACTATACAGTTCTTTTAGGCATATATGGGCGGGGCATGTTCAAAAGGTGGTGGGGAATATGAGTCCATAATTTCCAAGAGTTGTGGAAATTGACGATGTATAAAAAGGAGTTGTTAGTCAGAGATGAAAACATGGGGGTGGGAAACATTCCAGAGATAGAACAGAGGGTAAGGGGGAGGCAGAGTCAGGAGGATAGCCTTTGCTCTCACTAATAATTCCATGATGGTTTGAAACACAAGGATTTTTAAGAACAGGAAGATGTGAGTTGTGTTGTAGTGTAAGTGAGGGAAAGTGGGGGAGAGGAAGAGCCAAATATTTTTTTTTTTTTTTTAAGTTAAAAAGTGCGGTGGAGGCAAGATGGTGGAGGAGTAGCAGACTGAAATGACATCACATCCTAGGAGTTCAGCTAGATAGGTATCAAACCATTTGGAACACCTACATACTCAACAGGAGGTAGAAGAGAAGAAGAGCAGCAATTCTAGGAACAGAAAATCGACCACTTTCTGAAAGGGAGGATGTGTGGAGAAGTGGATCTGAAGCGACAGGAAGATAAGACTGTGGGGAGAGGGGCCGGCTCCCAGCAAGCAACAGAGCAATGGAGCACAAAATCAGAACTTTTAGAAGTCTGCTCCACTGAGGGACATTGTTCCAGAGGCTAAGTGGGGGTGGAGCCCCCGAAGGGACAGTGTGATCTCAGGTCCCGCAGGCTCACAGAAAGATCAGGGGTGTGTGAGTGTGGCAGAGCTTCCAGATATTGAAGCGGGGAAGCCGACTACAGAGACAGAACCGAGAAGTGAGCTTTCAGATCGGGGTTACCTTAAACCATGATCCAAGGCAAAGTCAGACACCTGCTCTTCGAGCAGAGACCCCACAAGTGGCAGATCTGGGGAGACTTATCTTCCTCCTCTGGGACAAGCAGCACAGCAAGAATCTGCTATGTTTGAGACTCCAAACAGGGCCATGTGCCAGAGACAGAAATGCTCAGTCACAGGCTGGGTAAGCACAGAGCTTAGCTGGAGACCAGGGAGACGGGAGTTACTACTTTTCTCTGAGGGTGCACTGAGGAGTGGGGCCACAAGCTCTCAGCTCCTCTGGCTGGAAATTGGGAGGCCACCATTCTCATTCCCATCATCCAAAGTGGTATGGAAAGCATTCAGGAAACAAAAGCTCTGAGAGCAAACCTGAGCAGATTACTTAGCCCAGTCCCTGGCAATGGTGGTGTGATCCCCCATCGGGCAAAAACATTTGAGAATCACTGCAACAGGCCCCTCCTGCAGAAGATCAGCAAGAATATCCAGCCAAGACCAAGCTCACCTATCAAGGAGAATAGCAGAACCTCAGAGCTAGGGGAAAGTAAACCATGGGATTCATGCCTTTTCCCCCATGATCCTTTAGTCTTGCAAAATTAAGTTTTTTAAATTTTATTTTTATTCTTATTTTATTTTTTAACTTTTCCTCTTTCCTCTTTTAACGTTTTTTAACTAGTTTATCTAAACAATACGCTTCTAAAAAATATTTTTAAACCTTCATTGTTATAGTCATATTTTATCTCTTCATTGTATTTAACCTTATTTTTTTGTATACATATAGTTTTTTTTTTTCCCTAAAAAAAATGGGATACAATTTCTTCTAATAAATCAAAATATACCCTAATCTAGCCCATGGCTTTCTTCTAGTCTTCAGCCTCGGCACATTCCCTCCTCTTTTTTTTTTCTTTTTCCAACAAACTTATCTTATCAATTCCTTTGTTAGAATTTTTTTAAAATTTTCACCTATAAAGTCATATTCCATCCCTTCATCATGTTTACCCATATTTGTGTGTGTGTGTGTGTGTGTATATATATATATATATATATATATATATATATATATATATAGTTTTCCTTTCTTTAAAATTTTGGGACAGTTTCTTCTAAGAGACCAAAATACACCCCAAATCAAATGGGTGGCTCTGTTTTTTTCACCAGTCTAATAGACACACACACACACACACACACACATACATACATACATGTATGTATTTTTCTTTTTTCCCTCTTTCTTCTCCCCTGGTTTTGGATCTCTTCTGATTAGGTTAGCATACATTTTTCTGGAGTTTTTGCAGCCCTTTTAGTATTTTACTCTCTCGTTCATATATTCTTATCTGGATAAAATGACAAGGTGGAAAAACTCACCACAAAAAAAAAGAATAAGAGGCAGTACCAATGGCAAGAGACCTAATCAATATGGACATTGGGAATATGTCAGAATTAGAGTTCAGAATGATGATTATCAAGGTGCTAGCTGGGCTCAAAAAAGGCATGGAAGATATTAGAGAAACCCTTTCTGGAGAATAAATTCCTTTCTGGAGAAATAAAAGAACTAAAATCTAACCAAGCTGAAATTAAAAAAAAGCTATTAATGAGGTGCAGTCAAAAGTGGAGGCTCTTACTGCTAGGATAAATGAAACAGAAGAGAAAACTAGTGATATAGAAGACAAAACCACAGAGAATAAAGAAGCTGAGCAAAAGAGACAAAGAACTACTGGACTATGAGGGGAGAACTCGAGACATAAGTGATACCATAAGACAAAACAATATTAGAATAATTGGGATTCCAGAAGAAGAAGAAAGAGAGAAGGGCAGAAGATGTATTGGAGTGAATTATAGTAGAGAATTTCCCTAATATGGCAAAAGGAACAAGCATCAGAATCCAGGAGGCACAGAGAACACCCCTCAAAATCAATAAAAATAGGTCCACACCCTATCATCTAATAGTAAAACTGACAAATCTTAGTGACAAAGAGAAAATCCTGAAAGCAGCCCGGGACAAGAAGTCTGTAACATACAATGGTGGAAATAGGAGACTGGAAGCAGACTTATCCTCAGAGGCCTGGCAGGCCAGAAAGAACTGGCATGATATATTCAGAGCACTAAATGAGGAAAATGTGCAGCCAAGTATACTATATCCAGCTAGGCTATCATTGAAAATAGGAGGAGAGCTAAAAAGCTTCCAGGACAAACAAAAATTAAAAGAATTTGCAAGAGCCCAGGACCAGATGGATTCCCAGAGGAATTCTACCAAACATTTAAAGAAAAAAATAATACCTATTATCCTAAAACTGTTCCAAAAAATGGAAATGGAAGGAAAATTTCCAAACTCATTTTATGAGGCCATCATTTTTTTAATCTCATCATGTTTTTGATCTCAAAAACAGACAAAGACCCCACCAAAAAGGAGAATTACAGACCAATATCTTTGATGAACACAGATGTGAAGATTCTCACCAAAATACTAGCCAATAGGATCCAACAGTACATTAAAAGGATTATTCACCACTACCAAGTGGGATTGATTCCTGGACTCAAGGTTGGTTCAACATCTGCAAATCAATCAATGCGATACAATACATGAACACAAGAAAGAACAAGAACCATATGATACTCTCAAAAGATGCTGAAAAAGCATTTGACAAAGTACAGCATCCTTTCTTGATCAAAACTCTTCACAGTGTAGGGATAGAGGGTATATACCTCAATATGATCAAAGCCATCTATGAAAACCCACAGCAAATATCATTCTCAATAGGGAAAAACTGAGAGCTTTTCCCCTAAGGTCAGGAACACGGCAGGACTGTTCACTATGACCAGTGCTATTCAACATAGTACTAGAAGAGCTAGCCTCAGCAATCAGACAACAAAAAGAAATAAAATGCAATGGAATGGGCAAAGAAGAAGTCAAACTCTCACTCTTTACAGATGATATGATACTTTATGCGGAAAACTCAAATGACTCCACTCCAAAACTGCTAGAACTCATACAGGAATTCAGTCAAGTGTCAGGATATAAAATCAATGCAGAGAAATCAGTTGCATTTCTATACACCAACAGCAAGACAGAAGAAAGAGAAATTAAGGAGTTGATTCCATTTACAGTTGCACTCAAAACCATAGGATATAACTAGGAATAAACCTAACCAAAGAGGCAAAGAATCTGTGCTGAGAAAACTATAAAGTATTATGAAAGAAATTGAGGAAGACACAAAGAAATGGAAAAATGGAAATCCATGCTCATGGATTATAAGAACAAATATTGTGAAAATGTCTATGCTACCTAAAGCAATCTATGCATTTAATGCAATCCCTATCAAAATACCATCAATATTTTTCAAAGAAATGGGACAAATAATCCTAAAATTTATACAGAACCAGAAAAGACCCTGAATACCAGAAGAATGTTGAAAAGAAAGCCAAAGTTGGTGGCATCACAATTCCAGACTTCAAGCTCTATTACAAAGCTGTAATCATCAAGACAGTGTGATACTGGCACAAAAACAGACACAAAGATCAGTGGAACAGAATAGAGAGCCCAGAAATAGACCCTCAAATCTATGTTCAACTAATCTTTGACAAAGCAGGAAAGAATGTCCAATGGAAAAAAGTCTCTTCAACAAATGGTGTTGGGAAGATTGGACAGCCACATGCAGAAAAATGAAACTCGACCATTTCCTTACACCACACAAAAAATGAACTCCAAATGGATGAAAGACCTCAATGTGAGAAAAGAATACATCAAAATCCTTGAGGAGAACACAGGCAACAACCTCTTCAACCTCAGCTGCAGCAAGTTGTTCCTAGAAACATTGCCAAAGGCAAGGGAAGCAAAGGCAAAAATGTACTACTGGGACTTCATCAAGATCGAAATCTTTTGCATAGCAAAGGAAACAGTCAACAAAACCAAAAGACAACTGACAGAATGGGACAAGATATTTGCAAATAACATATCAGATAAAGGGCTAGTGTCCAAAATCTATAAAGAACTTAGCAAACTCGACACCCAAAGGACAAATAATCCATTCAAGAAATGGGCAGAGGACATGAACAGACATTTCTGCAAAGAAGACATCCAGATGGCCAACAGACACATGAAAAAGTGCTCAACATCACTTGGTATCAGGGAAATACAAATCAAAACCACAATGAGATATCACCTCATACCCAGTCAGAATGGCTAAAATTAACAAGTCAGGACATGACAGATGTTGTAGAGGATGCGGAGAAAGGGCAACCCTCTTACACTGTTGGTAGGAATGCAAGCTGGTGCAGCCACTCTGGGAAACAGCAAGGAAATTCCTCAAAAAGTTGAAAATAGAGCTACCCTACGACCTAGCAATCATACTACTGGGTATTTACCCTAAAGATACAAATGTAGTGATCCGAAGGGGCACATGAACCTGAATGTTTATAGCAGCAATGTCCACAATAGCTGAACTATGGAAAGATGTCCAACAACAGATGAATGGATAAAGAAGAGGTGGTATATATATATGTGTGTGTGTGTGTGTGTGTATGTGTGTGTGTGTGTGTATAAAATGGAATATTATGCAGCCATCAAAAGAAATGAAATCTTGCCATTTGTAATGACGTGGATGGAACTATAGTGTATTATGCTGAGCAAAATAAGTCAATCAGAGTAAGATAATTATCATATGCTCTCCCTTAAATGAGGAATTTGAGAGGCAGAGTGGGGCTTTGGGGGTTAGGGAAGGAAAAATGAAACAAGATGGGATCGGGAGGGAGAGAACCATAAGAGACTCTTACTCTCACAAAACAAACTGAGGGTTGCTGGGAGGAGGGGGTGTGTGGAGAGGGTGGTTGGGATATGGACATTGGGGAGAGTATGTGATATGGTGAGTGCTGTGAAGTGTGTAAGCCTGACAATTCACAGATCTGTACCCCTGGGGTAAATAATACATTATATGTTAACAAAAATAATTAATAAAAAAATATTCCAAGCAAAGCAAAAAAAAAAAAAGTTAAGTACAAATCTGGAAATCACAAAATAGATAAATCTTTCCTAAATACTGCATTTCATCAAATTGAAGACCCATTCCTTGAATGAATCACAATTACTTTACATATTACTGAGAAAGGAAAAGTGCTGTCATTAGAATTTGATAATGATGCGTCCTTATAATATCTATTGTAAGACTCATTCTGACAGCAGGGGTTTTGAAATGTAAAAACAATGAGAAATTGTTTTTTTGGCAGTTGGAAGGATGTGTTCTACTGTATCTAGAACAGGGCTACAGCAATCATCCCCTTTCATTTGACACTTCAGTCTTTCTGATGTGCCTGGATCCTTCTCTGCCTGCATGTTTCTTTATCCTCCCTTTCATTAGGAAAACAAAAACTAACCAAAGGAACCATAAAGTGAAGATCAGCTAGATAACTCAATTTGCTCTGCTTCCAATGGCCTCGCTTTCTATTCAGATCTCTTGAATTCTTTCCTTTCCTTCCTGACTCATGAAATAGCACCTTGTAAATTCTCTAGAAATCATCTCTTCTTCATACACAATCTCATAGGATTTTGCAGTTTCTCTTCCCATCTCACATACTCTTTTTTCTCCTGAATTTAAAATTCATTTCTTGGGAAAATTTATTTTGGGTCTTGTCTTTTCTGTGAGATGGCTAGGGAATATTGCCTGTAAGAAAATGATGTAATGCACTGGAAAAGCATGTCTTGTCAAGTAGAACATGTAACAGCTATGTGATAGTGGATAAGTTGCTTTTCCATTCAAACTTCCCTGAAACTCACTTGTGAGAGAAGAATACTACTATCTATTTTATGGTGTTTCGTGGTGTCATTGGTAGAAATAAATCATGATAAAGCATCTTGAAGTGTGTTTGATACCATGTAATGAAGGTTATTAAATTCTCTTCTTCATCTTTGTATCTTTTATATAATTTTCCATGTTTCTATGTATATATGTATAAATATGTAAATACATACATATTTTTGAACGTATTATATATATAATGTAAAACAATTTTTGATCACTTTTTATATTCAAAGCATTGAGGGGATTTAAAAGGTATTAAGGACTCAAACTTCAACGCTGATGATCCAGGTTTGTGGATTTTTTACTTTTACTGCTTCCAACATCAGATACTTTCTCAATGAGGTCTTCCTGATGATCTTATTTATAATTATAAACACTGCTCTCCATCCCGGGCCAGTACTTTCAACTCCTCCTAGCCTTGTTACTGTATTTATTGTTTAATGGATTTCAGTTGTTTCATTTATTGATGTATGTCAAATGCTTAGAATTGTGCCTGGCTCCGTGCCCTCATTCACTATTTGTTGGATGACTGAAAAAAAAAGACCCCACAAAAACCCCAAAGAACCCCCCAACCTTTGTGTACACATGCACACACACACACACTTGTTACCTGTCTGTATATAAGGTAACCAACAGCTAACATGGCTTCTATCCTTTCCCAACTGTTTAGTTTGGAAACTACTTGGCTTATGTGAGCATTATCTGTAGTTTTATAACATTTTCAATCCCTTCCCCTTAATGTGCTAAGCTTAAAACAGGATTTGATTTCCTGAACTACTTGTCTGCTTTTCATGTGCCACCAAGGAAGTTAGTCCATCTTTCAGCTCATTCAGGTTTTTTTGAAAGATATTTGGGGGTCAAGTTTTCAGGTGTGTGTGTATATGTACCTACATGTGTGGGGGGGTATACATACATGCACACAATGGATTTTGTTTTCCCTTTCCATGTAAGAAACAATTCACAATCAACATAAACAAATAAAACCCTGGTGTATTGTACTTCATGACATTTCCCTGATGTATAGAATCCTCTTATATAATAAATAATTACATTGTAAATATAAAAGTGTTTATTATATATATATATATGATTCATTAGATTATTTTAAAATTTCATTCCTTTCTGTACATTTAAAACAAACACAAGCTCACATTTAGCATTGTTTTTAGAGAAATGTCTGTGGTCCCTAAAATTGATTAAGAAGTCTATATTTCAGGAGTCCTGATCTTAAAACATTAATACAAGTTATAAAGAAATGGCATTTTTTACACAGTGCCATGTTAGCTATAGGAATCTGTCAGTATTGACCAAATAGTAAGTCTGTATAAGGAAGAATAATTTCATAGAATCCATTTTTTTATAGAAAGTCCCACAGGGTGTTGTAACTGCAGTGGTCAGGGTGGTGACAGTGTTTGGGGGGATGGAAATCAGGAGTGAGAGTCTGTGGGAAAAACATAAACAAAAAAACAAAGCCATTTGCCCTGCAAAGCTTTCATTTGTGTTCGCACATTGCCTTCTATGATAGCTCATAAAAACTCACGAGTATAGGATTACAGGTAAATATTAACCAGCAGATGTTTTTATTAAATCAGTTTCTCTTCTTTCACCTTCAAGTGGGAAAATAAATGAGTATTCCAAAAATATAATTTAAATTTATCCATGGGTAAATGTCAAGAGTAGTGTTCTACCCAGTGGTAATTATCCACAAATGGTTAATCTTTCTAGTTAAATAGTAAGTGAAGGACTAAGCATTTATGTGTTTTTAATGTTACTGTAATAACATCATGAATCATTTAATTGTAATGCTCAAAGTTTTCATTTTAATGGGAACGATCACTATCCCAACAATAATCCAGAGGCCCTGGTAAAGCTCCTTTCCCCAAGCACGACCTTGCCAGCAGAGAGATTTAAGGGAGGACTACAGAGCCCTCTCTCCTGTTCCTGGCAAGTCATTTCCCTCTGCCACAATACCATCTGTCTCACGATTTACTCTGCCCAAGAGATTAATTCCTAGAAGGAGGCAATGATTACTGTGATTACTTCCATTACCCTAAGAGAACAACAGTATTAATTCCACCATTTGTTGCAATCCTATTTTCAGGTGACCTATCATTATAGGAACATTTATCCAAATGGTCCTGTATATTCCGTATATCTGACCTAATCTCCCATCCCTTCCAAATCCCACAAATACTTCCATTTCAAACTCCATATCTCCATATCTTCAAAAACTTCTCAAAAATTCCTTCCGCCTTCCTTGATCCAACAGAATCATGAAGGGAAAAACAAAACAAAACAGAACATAACAGCCATCACTCATCACTCCTCTGTACCCCTCTCAAGTGGTGGCTGTTTTCTTCCTCCTACTTCATGTACAAGCCCTAGAGGTGTCTTCTGCCTCCTTTCTACCTCCAGACAATTGCTTCTCCCTCTCTTCTAGAAAAACAAAAAACAAAACAAAGCAAACCAAAAAACTGTTTTTCTTATTGGTCATCAGAACATACTACTTTCTTGTTACAAGCATTTATAAATGTCCCAGTCATTCTAAAACACTCAAGTTAATATCTTAACACCAAGCTTACTTTACATCTCTCCTCAAATGACCCTATCTTTACTTCTGGTTACTAAAGCAGCCATGTTAACAAAACATCCAACTTCAATGATATCTGAATCTCCTCATCTTCAAATAAGGTCTGTCTCTCACCTCAGCTTTCCACTTCATTTATAGCCCAGAATATTTACTACTTAAAACTTCGTACTATTTTTTTAAAATTATTTATTTATTTATTTATTTGACAGAGAGAGATCACAAGTAGCAGAGAGGCAGGCAGAGAGAGAGAGAGGGAAGCAGGCTCCCTGCTGAGCAGAGAGCCCAATGTGGGACTTGATCCCAGGACCCTGAGATCACGACCTGAGCTGAAAGCAGAGGCTTTAACCCACTGAGTCACCCAGGCGCCCCCATCATACGTTTTTAAAGCGCATTTGCAATACATGTCAGTTTTGTGTAGACTGGGGATACATTAATAGTAAAATAAATACAATCATTGTCCTCACAGAGGTTATGTTCTAGAAAAGCAGAGAAACACTAATCAAATATTTTGAAAAATGTGTGTGTGTGTGTGTGTGAGAGAGAGAGAGAGAGATTTGGTAAATACTAAACTTTACAAGATGGCAATGTGTTGTATAGCTCACAGGTGAACTGGAATGTAGAGAATTATTCAATAATTGGAAAGTTGAATCAATAATGAAATAGTGTATCATTTTAAATTAGTAAAAAGGCTAAAATCATGATTATTTTAAAATAAAAGCTGCTTTTATATTTGGAGTAAAAGCAATAAAAGTGTTACTTTATGAAAAGCTCCAGGGGACTTTATTTTAATGACTATATCAGAATAAATTATAATTGGGCTTTGTATGGCTCCATGTACTATGTGCTTTTGAAGTGCTCATGTAGCTTGAGGGTATATTTCTTACATTCTTAATTATTCCTACAAAAGTTTTCTTCATTATTAATTTGGCCTCTCTATGAAGTAAGAATGTGCTAAATCAATTTCAGCTTAGCCCTTTTTAAAGGATCACTAAATTTAGAAAACACTGAGACTTTACTATATCTAGAAGTTATAAATATTAATATTTAGACTTAAATATTAAACAAACAAATAAATAAATATAATGGAATACAAAATAAAGTAACACTTTAATTTGGTGCCAGCATGTTTGAAGCCCAGATATTTCTGAAGCTCAAGTCCAAGTAATATTAAAATCATTCTACTATCAGCAAGGTCAAACTTTTAGATTTTTATTTATTTATTTATTTATTTGTCAGAGAGAGAGGGAGAGGCAGACAGAGTGGCAGGCAGAGGCAGAGGGAGAAGCAGGCTCCCTGCCAAGCAAGGAGCCCGATGTGGGACTCGATCCCAGGACGCTGGGATCATGACCTGAGCCGCAGGCAGCTGCTTAACCAACTGAGCCACCCAGGCGTCCCAAACTTTTAGATTTTTTATGTTCAAGTAGAAAGAAGACAAACATATACTTAAAAATTAATCAACAAAACTTGTTTTCACAAGTTGATCCTCCTCTTCTTCTGTTGTCTTGATTCAAACACTAACGTAAAACAGTGAGAATTTACTGTTTTTAATACAGTAAACATAACCGCTCTTCTACTAATACAATATTACAATTATCTAAAACAAAGGAAATCAACCAAATTATCTTACCAATTAAAAGTAAAACTGAGAGAATATTTCTTGCAAAGACATCTCATCTTTGTCCCCTCAATTCAGATCATTCTCTGAAGAAAATTTTGAATGAGTGAAATGGCTTGACTGATGCTCAGTGTAGTTAAATGTTGACATATTGCCCACTTTATTGTGATATTTCTTCTATTTTTTCTTTTTTCTTTATTCTTTTTAAATTTCCACTAACCACCCCTTATAGGGTCCAAAGAGTAAATGTTTGTGCTTCAAAGAACTTACATGCAAAGACAGTAAGAATTATGTTATAGATATACCTGGGCGATATAATATTTAGGAAAAAAATTACCTCTGAGGTGGTTTGGTCATTCTGATCAAGGATACCTGTATCTGCTCAGATTAATCTATTATGAGTCACTAAAAACCATTTTTTCCAGTTTCAGTATTTACTTATTCATTACACTGTATTAAATATAAAAATGAAAATAGCTAATGATTCTGCAACATTTTAATATTCTCTCACAGGACATAGGGTCCTGATGGTGAATTAAAGTTTGAACTTGGAAACTCTTGGATATGCTTTTTTTTAAGATTACATTTATTTGAAAAAGCAAGAGTAGTGAGAGAGAGAGAGGACAAGCAAGGAGAGGAGCAGAGGGAGAGGGAGAAGCAGACTCTCCTGCTGATCAGGGATCCCAATGTGGAACTCAATCCCAGGACCATGGGATCATGACCTGAGTCAAAGGCAGATGCTTAACCTACTGAGTCACCCAGGTGCCCTTGACTATACTTGTTTTAAAATCTAATTTCTAAAAACAGTAAGTATTATGTTAATCTTTAAGTATATGAATATCTAAAGATTTTTTCCTCCAAGAATGTGAACTCGGAAATGAGCTGGCCTTGTTTAAATCCTGGCTCTTCTACATAATCTTCTTCTTCTACTTTTTTTTTTTTTAGTTTCAGGTATAGGATTTAGTGATTTATCACTTACATATAAGACCCAGTGCTCATCACAGCAAGTTGCCCTATTCAATTCCCATCACCCAATTAACCTATCTCCTGCCTACCTCCCTTCCAGGAACCCTCAGGTGTGTTCTCTATAGTTAAGAGTCTTTTTCATGGCTTGCTTTTCTCTGTTGTTTTTTTTTTTTTTTTTTCCCTTTGTTCATTGGGTTTGTTTCTTAAATTCCACATGCAGGTGAAATCATATGGTATTTGTCTCTCTCCTACTAATTACACTTAGCATGGCTTTCGAGCTTCATCCATGCTTTTGCAAATAGTGAGACTTCATTCCTTTTCTATGGTTGAGGTGTATATATATATATACATACACACATACATACACACACACACATACATATACATATATCACATCTTCTTTATCAGCTGATGGGCATTTGGGCACTTTCCATAATTTAGCTATTATTGATAATGCTGCTATAACCATCAGGTGCATGTGTTCCTTTTTTTTTAAAGATTTTATTTATTTATTTGACAGAGATCATAAGTAGGCAGAGAGGCAGGCAGAGAGAAAGAGGGGGAAATAGGCTCCCCGCTGACAGAGAACCTGATGTGGGGCTCGATCCCAGGACCCTAGGATCATGACCTGAACCGAAGGCAGAGGTTTTAACCCACTGAGCCCCCCAGGTGCCCTGCATGTGTTCCTTTGAATCAGTATTTTTGTATCCTATGGGTAAACACCTAGCAGTAAAATTGCTGGATCATTGGGTAATTCTATTTTTAACTCTTTGAGGGTACTCGATGCTGTTTTCCAAAGTGGCCACCCCAGTTTGCATTCCCACCAACAGTGTAAAAGTGTGGTTGGAAATTATGCATGATATGATTTCAGTCTTTTCATACTTGTTGAAGCCTGATTTGTGACCCAGTACATGATGCATTCAGGAGCCTGTCCCCTGTGCACTTGGAAAGAATGCTGCCTCGAGATGAAATATTTTGAATATATCTGTTTAGTCCATCTGGTCCAGTGTGTCATTCAGAGTCACTGCCTCCTTGTCGATTTTTGGCTTAGGGGATCTGTCCATTGATGTGGGTGATGTGTTAAAGTCCCCTACTATTATCGTACTGTTGTCAATAAGTTCCTTTATGTTTGTTATTAATTGTTTTATAGATTTTCATGCTCCCAAATGAGGAGCCTAAACATTTACAATTGTTAGATCTTCTTGTTGGATAGTCCTCTTATTATGATGTAGTGCCCTTCTTCTTCCCTTGTTACAAGTTTTGGCTTAAAATCTAGTTTGTCTGGTATAAGTATTGCTACTGATTTCTTTTGACATCTACTTGCATGGTAAATGTTTCTCTATCCTCTGACTTAATCTGTAGGTGTCTTTAGGTCTAAAATGAGTATGTTGTAGGCCACGTATAGATGGGTCTTGTTTTTTTAGTCCATTCTGACACTCTGTATCTTCTGATTATTTAGTCCACTTATATAATCAGAGGAATTATTGATAGATATGAATTTAGTGCCATTTTACTTCTTGTTTTGTCGTTGTTTCTAGAGATTTTCTCTGTTCCTTTCTAGTCTCTGTCACTTTTGGTCTTTCTTTCCCACTGAAAGAGTTCCCTTTAATATTTCTTGTAGGACTCCTTTAGTTTTTGTTTGCCTGGGAAACTATCTCTCTTTTCTGAATGATAGCTTTGCTGGATAGAATATTTTTGGCTGTGGATTTTTAACCATTCAGCACACTCCTTTCTGTTTTGCTAAGCTTATGTGGAAAGATCTGCTGCTAACCTTGTCTTTCCTTAGAATTTAGGGACGTCTTTGTCTTGCTGTTTTTTAGGATTTTTTTTTTTTATCTCTACATCTTGCAAATTAACTACACTATGTCTTGGTGCTGGCCTGCTTTTGAGATTTCTGATGGGAGTTCTCTGTGCCTTCCTAGGGAAGAAAGTCTGTTTCCTTCCCCAGATTTGGTTTAGTTTTCAGCTATAATTTCCTCAAATAAAACTTCTGCCCCCTTTTCTCTCTCATCTTCTTCTGGAGCTCTTATGACATGAATGTTATTACATTTGATGAAGTGACTGTGTCCCCTAAGTCTACTTTCATGATCCAAGATTTTTCTTTTCCTCTTTTGTTCAGCTTCATTATTTTCCAAATTCTCTCTTCTGTATCACTTATTCATTTCTCTGCTTCTTCCATCCTTGTGGTTACTACATTTGTTGGCTTCAGATCTTGGTTATTATGTTTTTCATTTTGGCCTGACTCTTTTTAGGTCTTTCGTCTCTGTGGTAAGGAGCTCCCTGATGTCTTCCAAGCTTTTGTCAGGGAAGGCCAAACCCTTATGACTGCTGCTTTAAATTCTGAATCAGACACGTTACTTATATCTGTTTTGATTTGATTAGATTCCTGGCCATGACCTTTTCCTGTTCTTCCTTTTGGGATCAATGCCTCCATATTGGCAATTCGTGTAGGTCTCCATCCATGCCAGGACCCTGGGGATCATGACCTGAGCCCAAGGCAGAGGCTTAATCCACTGAGCCACCCAGGCGCCCCCATCCTCAAGTTTTTAGATTGTGCTAATATGTTTTAATGGGATGCTATTAACTTACGATTTTATTGGCAATAAGAAAGAGTTCTACTTGCTGTCATTCTCACCAGTTCTTGGTACTGTCAAGTACCAAGTATTTTGCTAATCTACTGAATATATGGTAAAGTGTACAGTTTGCCTGAGATAGTCATGGTTTATATCTGTTTCCCCAGCATAAATATGCTCAGTAGTCAGTATCACTGGCCTTAATAGAAGAGGAAGAAAGACTCTTTCCATAGTTTGGCTACTGTAGACATTGCTGCTATAAACATTCGGGTGCACGTGCCCCTTCGGATCACTACGTTTGTATCTTTAGGGTAAATACCCAGTAGTGCAATTGCTGAGTCATAGGGTAGTTCTATTTTCAACTTTTTGAGGAATCTCCACGCTGTTTTCCAGAGCGGTTGCACCAGCTTGCATTCCCACCAACAGTGTAGGAGGGTTCCCCTTTCTCCACATCCTCGCCAGCATCTGTCATTTCCTGACTTGTTAATTTTAGCCATTCTGACTGGTGTGAGGTGGTATCTCATTGTGGTTTTAATTTGTATTTCCCTGATGCCGAGTGATGTGGAGCACTTTT
>PISX010009297.1:0-76584 GCA_004024625.1 Mellivora capensis
ATAGCCAAAGGAATATTGAAAAAGAAAGCCAAAGTTGGTGGCATCACGATTCCGGACTTCAAGCTCTACTACAAAGCTGTCATCATCAAGACAGTATGGTACTGGCACAAAAACAGACACATAGATCAATGGAACAGAATAGAGAGCCCAGAAATAGACCCTCAACTCTATGGTCAACTAATCTTCGATAAAGCAGGCATGTGCATTTTAAATGCTCTCCCTAAGAGAGTCTGATTCATGTTAGCAAGGCAAATAATCACTTGTCATGCTCGTAAGAGTCATTTTGTTGTGCTCATAGAAATGTGTTTTCTAAATCCCATTTTCTGAGTTTGATCAGCACATGAGGGACGCTGCTACAGTAGTGAAAATTTAATGTACATTTTGGAGTTCTGGGGCAGGCAATGCAAAACCACAGGGCCTTTGCATGTGCAAAGGATAAAACTTCCTAGGTGATTTTGATGTTAATCCAAGTTAGACTTGCAATAAGCCTCCTAATTTTTGGAAGTCAGGGCTACTCATAGGGTCTGCTATCCTCCTGTTCCTGTTCCTCTAATCTGGTCAAAGAGAAAACCATGAGCAGCCTTGAAGGGAAAATAATTCACCAAAAATGTGCCACGATTTAGGGCAGCAAACCTGCCATGTATGCTACTGTAATGATGGATACAGGTCATACCTTTTCCAAACCACAGAATGTACAACATGGAGAGTGAACCTCAATGTAAACTAAAGGCTTTGAGCAAACTGTATCCATGTAGGTTCAGTGATTATAACAAATGTATCCTGCGTGATATCAATACTGGGTCGGCCACACACGTATGGGGGCAGAGAGTATGTAGGAAGTCTCTGTATCTTCCTCTTAATTCTGTGAACCTATAACTGCTCTAATTAAAAAGAAGTCTCTTTAAAAACTGGGGCACCTGGGTGGTTAAGTCAGTTAAGCATCTGACTCTTGATTTCGGCTCAGGTCGTGATCTCAGGGTTGTGGGATCCAGCCTCGCATTGGGTTATGCACTGGGTATAGAGCCTGCTTGGGATTCTCTCTCTTCCTCTACCCCTCCCTGCTTGTGCTCTCTCTCTCTCTAAAAGACAATTTTAAAAAGTGCACCATGTGATTGAAGGGGTGGACTGAGAAATTGGAGACTCTTTCTCATCTGGTCTGCTTTTTTCTGATTATAAGTCCACACACCTGGCAACCATGAGTTTTACTCTAAGAATCCATTCATGAATTAGTTGTGTAGGACTCGAAAGGTGCTTTCCAAAGAGAAGACATTTTAAATGGTTTCAGGGCAGTCCTCATAGGCAAATTAAATGCATGTGTAATTTCAGGTAAATTACGAGTTCTAGAGGTCTCTGAACCTCAGGCTACCATGAATGCTGTGTTCTCAGGAGATCTTCACTTAGCTGAGATTCAAGAAACTTGGACCGGGTAGCATGGGTGGAGGTCCTGTCTGTGGTACTCAGAGAGGGTAGTGCCAATAAACTGGTTATCAACATAGAAACATATTCATTGGGGCACCTGGCTGGCTCTTGATTTCAGAGTCGTGAGTTCGAGCCCCACATTGAGCATGGAGCCTACTTAAAAAATAAATTAATAAATTAAGTTTCAAAACAGAACAAAACATGTTCATAAGCTAGACACTGCCACTATGTGAGCTTCAAACATCTTGCTGTCTAGATTTGAACCTTCCTCCTCCTCCTCATTGCCCAGCCACCTGTCAGCTTTTTGGATCCTGGAAAGGGGCATGTGTCTCTGTGTGTGGGTCCTTGGATCATCATACACTGAGCATTTTTATTGGTTTTCATACCCCTCGCATATAGATAGAAAATGTGGTGGATGATGGAATTTTGGCTCACATCTCTTCCTTCTAATACCACACACATGGAGGAACAAATTCTGGGGTCACCCAGTTCCTGTCTGGTGGAATCAGCAGATTTCCAGCTGGCTGTCTGCATGCATGCATTTAACACTCTGAGCATGTAACTCAGAGAAGACCAATGTCTCTCTACTCGAAAGCCTTTATTTATTTATTTGCACATGACATGTTTAATTCCAAGGTGCTTGAGGCATTTTGCAAACATTAAATTAACTGTTAATCCTCTCCATGTCCCTATAAAGCGGTGAGAAAAAGTCTTTTATTATAAAACATTATGAACTAAATCTGAAAAATAGACTTTTTAAAAAATTTCATTTCTTTTCAGCATAACAGAATTCATAGTTTTACAACACACCCAGTGCTCCATGCAATGCGTGCCCTCCATAATACCCACCACCTGGCTCCCCCAACCTCCCACCCCCCGCCCCTTCAAAACCCTCAGGTTGTTTTTCAGAGTCCATAGTCTCTCATGGTTCATCTCCCCCCCAAATAGACTTAACAGGCATAGGGATAATCAAATAGGATGAATGGAGAAAGATGCAACAGGGAAAACAAACCTAGATGAAAAGTCTCCTGCAGCTCTCAGCCAAGGAAGGAAACTTCTGGCAAATTTCCCCTGCAGTGGGGGCCGTAGCTAGCTGTCCTGCATTCCATATGGTGACTGCCTATATGTGTTTCTAGCTAACCTTGAGTAAAGGACCTCTTATCACCTCCAGCTAACCTTGAGTAAAGAACCTCTCTGCGTGAAGATGAAATTTTCATATTATTGTGATGAAGACTTGCAGTGCTCTTTCTTGTCTTCAGCCTCCTCTTCAGCCTCGTCGTCCTCATCATCGATGATCATCAAGCAAATCTTTCTCGTGGTCGCTGCTGGTAAGGGGATTATTTTGCTATAGCCAGAGCTGTGCCTGGAAATTCCCAGGAGCATAATGTTTGCAGAAATGTCCCCCATTCTCCATCCCTCTCTGTATCTTTGCCCTGGACAGTGTGGCTTTGGAGTTCCTTCCTTCTCTACTTGCTTATCTCTCAAATTTGGGCTGGTTTTGCGACTCACTTTGGCCAATAGAATATAGAAGTGCTACCATTTCATGTTAACTGGTCTTGAATCCTTCTGTTGGCTCCCTTGGAAACTTGGCTCAGGTCAACAGAACCACTCATCACCTGTAAATTAGTGAGCACTAAGAAATGGTTGCCATTGGCTGCCTTTGGCTCGGGTCATGATCCCAGCGTCCTGGGATCGAGTCCCACATCGGGCTCCTTGCTCGGCAGGGAGCCTGCTTCTCCCTCTGCCTCTGCCTGCCACTCTGCCTGCCACTCTGTCTGCCTGTGCTCGCTCTCTCTCTCTCTCCCTCTCTCTCTGACAAATAAATAAATTTTTAAAAAATTAAAAAAAAATAAAGATGAATCAGTCAACGTCTCTGTTGTCATGAAATGACAGTCTGGTTGATTAGGTAAAACACAGCAGATAGCCATAAAGAATAGTGAAAATACAAAGACCATAAGGGAGGAGTGCTTGGGTGACTTAGTTGGTTAAGTGTCTGCCTTTGGGATGGGTCATGATCCTAGGGTTCTGAGATTGAGCCCCATGTCGGGCTCCCTGCTCCGTGGGGAGTCTGCTTCTCCTCTCCCTCTGCCCTGTTTGTGCTCTTTCTCAACCTTTTGCTCTTTCTCTCAAATAAATAACTAAAATCTTGAAAAAAAAAGACCATAAGGAAGTTAGGAACAAAAGGAAATGGAATTCTGAGAAGAGACCTTATTTCTTGCCTGCAGTTGGGACAGAATGGGAGAATTTGGTGGAGGTCACATAAAGAAATTCCTTCAGTATCTCTAGAATCCATAACTACCCCTTCAGGTCCGCTTCCTCAACCTGATTTCTGGACAGGTTTTATACAATTTGAATGCATCTCCCTGTACTGGTCTTGCCTTGGCTCCAATCCATTCTTCTATTGAATAATTTTTTTCCCCAACATGTACATCTGGCTATGTTACTCCCTTACTTTAAATCCTTTGGTTTTAATTTTTTTTTTAATTTCATTTTAAAAAATCCAGAGGATTTTTTTGGCCCTCAAGTTAAAATCAGAATTCCAAAGCATGGATCACAGCAGTCTCCCTGGTCAGTCTCTCTTCTGTTTCTCATCCAAGTTTTATATCTGCCTCACCTTCCATTCAATACTTAAAACTGAGCTGTGGTGGGGTGTGTGGGTGGTTCTGTCGGTTCAGTGATCAACAACTCATTTTAGCTCAGGTCATGATCTCAGGATCATGAGATTGAGCCCCAGAGTTCGGCTTTCAGTAGGGAGTCTGCTTGTCCCTCTCCCTCTGCTCCTCTCCCTGCTCATGTTCTCTCTCTGTGTCTCTCAAATAAATAAGTAAAATATTTTTAAAAATTGAGATGTGGTTTTCGGAGTCACTGAAGGGCAAATATTATTCTTCCTCATCTAGGTTTTGCATAAGTCAAGAAAAATAACTCAAGGGAGCCAGGATTCCAAGATACCACTTCTCATTCTGATAAGAGCTAAGTTAGAGGACACAGTTTGTGTGAGTGGCATGGGCCTGCTAGCTGATACCCTTGAAGCACGCAAGTTATCCAACCAGCCACAGACAATCCTGGCTCAGGGAGTCTTCAACCAGCAAGTGTAAAATGCATGATATGGTGATGCACAGAACTCCTGCTCTTTGCATGTAATTTGCTCGTAAGAGGATAAAGGGTTCACTTCCCCCAGGATGGAGTGAGTAAAGGGGGTGGAAAGAGGCCACAGGGAAGACATCAGGAAAAGGGAAAACCTGTCCCTCTAACAATTTAGAACAACCGTGGTCCTATGGACACACTTCTGCAGCTCACAGCTGTGCACCTTCACACATGCTGCTTCTTCTGGCTGGAATATTTAAAATGAAAGGGCCCCTGGGCTTCACCAGAATGCCAGAGGTCAATGGCTTGGCCAAGTTGAAGAGCCCTTGGTATAACATTCAAGAGTGGTCACTCTTGAAGCAGCTTCCTTGAATTATATCCCAGCTGTGCTGCTTATGAGCCCTGTAATCACACAGTAATTATTTAATCCCTCTGTGTCTCTGTTATCTCATCTGAAAATGCAAGTAATAATAAGGCAAAACTTCTAATGTTGCTATGAAAATTAGAGTATCTAGCATGTGTACATGGCTTGACCTAAGTACACTTTAGATCTTGCTATAATAAAACATTATTATTCATGCGTATTGTTTACAAAGTAAAATATTTGTACCAAATTTTGACATAAAACATCCGTTCTCTCTCTGTCTCTCATTGAACTTTCCTTTCACCACAAGCAATAATTTAAATTTTAGGTCTTAATTTTGATGTTTATTTCTGTTTCTAAATAATCAGCTAGATACCAACTTGTTTTTTTAAACATCTTAATTTTATTTTATCTTTTTCAGTGTCCCAAGATTCATTGTTTATGCACCACACTCAGTGCTCCATTCAATACGTGCCCTCCATAAAACCCACCACCAAGCTTACCCATTCCCCCATTGCCCTCTCCTCCAAAACCCTCAGTTTGTTTCTCAGAGTCCACAGTCTCTCATGCTTTGTCTCCCCTTCTGATTCCCCCAATTCACTTTTCCTTTCCTTCTCCTAAAGTCTTCCATGTTATTCCTTATGCTCCACAAGTAAGTGAAACCACATGATAATGACTTTCTCTGTTTGACTTATTTCACTCAACATAATCTCCTCCAGTCCCGTCCACGTTGATACCAACTTGTTGATTTCTTTCTGTTTTAGACATTATTTAAGAATTCCCATTGGTCTCACCAAACATGAATATTCCTGCCATCCTCCTGTCCTTGTGATCATCCTAACCACCAGAATTTTGGTTAGATCAAACTTCTGTGTTGACATTATCATGCTATGTGAATGCTATTCACAGCTGTGCCATGTAGTAATTTATGATTATTTTTCCTTCTCTGTACAAGTTTTGTTTTCCTCAGAGCTATTACTGATCTTGTTTCCCCCTTTGCTTAGAGTTCTATGTTCTTATCTATAATTCAATCCCAAGTCGTTTCCATTTGTCCAAATCTCCTCTTTTCTCAAGATATACAGACGTTCTAGATGTTTCTCATCTATTTAATCTTTGTAAATAACACTCTGAGTCTTTAGTTCTGATCATCCTGGACTACTAGCCTTTTCAATGCCTGGGGCATAGATTTCATTCAGGAATCCTCCTTATTAGTCATTCTGTGCTTCTTTTCACCTTTCTCTCTTGGGCCTTGTCTTCTATTTCTAATATCCCATAACGTCTTTGTTGATTTACTCCATCTATTTTGTGATTCATATTCTCCAGTAGCTTCTGAAGAAAGGAGTCATAGAAAGATTTAAGAAAATTCTTTGCATGTGTGAAAATTAATTAATTCTATACTGGCTTTTGATCAAAAGTATAGCTAGGTATAAAAATATAGCTTGGAATAAACTTCCTTATGAATTTTAAGGGAATTTCTTTGCCTTATCCTCTGCCTTCTAGTATCCAGTACTGTTATTAAGAAGTCTGAAGCCTTTTTGATTGCTTAGCCTTTGTATGTGGATCTTTGTTATTGTTGTTGTTGCTAAATCTTTAAAAACCTCTTTATCACTGATGCTCCAAACATTCATAATTATGTCACTGGATTTGGGTTCCTTGTTTTCCATTATGCTGAAGATTTGGTAAATTTTCAAATATGGAAAATCATGTTTTTTTTATATTCTTTTTAAAAATTAACATATAATTTATTATTTGCTTCAGGGGTACAGGCCTGTGAATCATCAGTCTTACACAATACACAGCACTCACCATAGCACATACTCTCCCCAATGTCCATAAACCCGTCACCCTATCCCCCATACCGGCAACATTCAGTTTGTTTCCTGAGATTAAGAGTCTTTTATGGTTTGTCTCCCTTTCCTGTCCCATCCCATCTTGTTTCATTTTTCCCTCCCTACCCCCCATGACCTCCTGCCTTGCCTCTCAGATTCTTCATATCAGAGAGACCATATGATGATTGTCTTTCTCTGATTGACCTATTTTGCTTAACATAATACTCTCTAATTCCATCCACGTCATTGCAAATGGCAAGATTTTGGGGTTTATTGATGGCTGCATAATATTCCATCGTATATATCTATTGTATCTTCTTTATCCATTCTGTTGATGGACATCTAGGTTCTTTCCATAGTTTGGCTATCGTGAACATTGTTGCTATAAATATTGGGGTGCACGTGCCCCTTCGGATCACTACATTTGTATCTTTAGGGTAAATACCCAGTAGTGCGATTGCTGGGTCATAAGGTAGCTCTATTTTCAACTTTTTGAGGAACCTCCATACTGTTTTCCAGAGTGTCTGCACCAGCTTGCATTCCTACCAACAGCGTAGGAGGGTTCCCCTTTCTCCGCATCCTCACCAACATCTGTTGTTTCCTGACTTCGTTAATTTTAGCCATTCTGACTGGTGTGAGGTGTTATCTCGTTGTGGTTTTGATTTGTATTTCCCTGATGCTGAGTGATGTCGAATACGTTTTCATGTGTCTGTTGGTCATCTGGATGTCTTCTCTGTAGCAATGTCTATTCATGTCTTCTGCCCAATTCTTGATTAGATTATTCTTTGGGTGTTGAGCTTGATAAGTTGTTTTTTTTTTAAGATTTTATTTATGTTTTCCAAAGATTTTGTTTATTTGAGAGAGAGAGAGAGGGAATGAGAGAGAGAAAACATGAGCAGAGAAAGGTCAGTGGGAGAACCAGACTCCCCGCCCAGCAGGGAGCCCGATATGGGACTCCAGGATCACGACCTGAGCCGAAGGCAGTTGCCCAACCAACTAAGCCACCCAGGTGCCCAATAAGTTCTTTATAGATTTTGGATACTTGCCCTTTATCTGATATGTCATTTGCAAATATCTTCTCCCATTCTGTCGACTGTATTTTGGTTTTGTTGACTATTTCCTTTGCTATGCAAAACTTTTGATCTTGATGAAGCCCCAATAGTTCACTTTTGCCCTTGCTTCCCTTGCCTTTGGTGATGTTTCTAGGAAGAAGTTGCTGTGACTGAGGTCGAAGAGATTGCTGCCTGTGTTCTCCTCAAGGATTTAGATGGATTCCTGTCTCATATTAAGGTCTTTCATCCATTTTGAGCCTATTTTTGTGTGTGGTGTAAGGATATGGTCCAGTTTCATTCTTCTGCATGTGGCTTTCCAATTTTCCCAACACCATTTGTTGAAGAGACTGTCTTTTTTCCATTGAACATTCTTTCCTGCTTTGTCGAAGATTATTTAAACATAGAGTTGAGGGTCCATTTTTGGGCTCTCTATTCTGTTCCATTGATCTGTGTGTCTGTTTTTGTGCCAGTACCATACAGTCTTGATGATTACAGCTTTGTAATAGAGCTTGAAGTCTAGAATTATGATGCCGCCAACTTTGGTTTTCTTTATCAACATTCATCTGGCTATGTGGCATCTCTTCTGGTTCCATATAAATTTTAGGATTATTTGTTCCATTTCTTTGAAAAAAATGGATGGTATTTTGATAGGGATTGCATTAAATATGTAGATTGCTTTAGGTAGCATAAACATTTTCACGTTATCTGTTTTTCCAATCCATGAGCATGGATTTCCATTTTTCCATTTCTTTGTGTCTTCATCAATTTCTCTCATGGGTATTTTATAGTTTTCTGAGTACAGATTCTTTGCTTCTTAGGTTCTTTGGTTAGGTTTATTCCTAGATATCTCATGGTTTTGGGTGCAATTGTAAGTGGGATTGACTCCTTAATTTCTCTTTCTTCTGTCTTTCTGTTGGTGTATAGAAATGCAACTGATTTCTGTGCATTGATTTTATATCCTGACACTTTACTAAATTCCTGTACAAGTTCTAGCAGATTTGGAGTGGAGTCTTTTGGGTTTTCCACATGAAGTATCGTATCATCTGCAAAGAGTGAGAGTTTGACTTCTTCTTTGCTGATTCAGATGCCTTTAATTTCTCTTTGTTGTCTGATTGCTGAGGCTAGGACTTCTAGTACTATGTTGAATAGCAGTGATGATAGTGGACATCCCTGCCGTGTTTCTGACCTTAGGGGAAAAGCTCTCAGTTTTTCTCCATTGAGAATGATATTCCCTGTGGGTTTTTCATAGATGGCTTTTATGATATTGAGGTATGTACCCTCTATACCTACACTGTGAAGCATTTTGATCAAGAAAGGTTGCTGTACTTTGTCAAATGCTTTTTCAGCATCTATTGAGAGTATCATATGGTTCTTGTTCTTTCCTTTATTAATGTATTGTATCACATTGATTGATTTGCAGATGTTGAACCACCTTGCAGCCCAGGAATAAATTCCACTTGGTCATGGTGAATAATCCTTTCACTGTTGGATCCTATTTGCTAGTATTTTGGTGAGAATTTTTGCATCTGTGTTCATCAAGGATTTGGTCTGTAATTCTCCTTTTTGGTGGGGTCTTTATCTGGTTTTTGGGATGAAAGTAATGCTGGCCTCATAAAATGAGTTTGGAAGTTTTCCTTCCATTTCTATTTTTTGGAACAGTTTCAAGAGAATAGGTATTAGTTCTTCTTTAAATGTTTGGTAGAATTCCCCTGGGAAGCCGTCTGGCCCTGGGCTCTTGTTTGTTGGGAGATTTTTGATGACTGCTTCAATCTCCTTATTGGTTATGGGTCTGTTCAGGTTTTCTATTTCTTCCTGGTTCAGTTTTGGTAGTTTAGACGTTTCTAGGAATGCATCCATTTTTTCCAGATTGTCAAATTTGCTGGCATATAGTTGCTTATAATATATTCTTATAATTGTTTGTATTTCTTTGGTGTTGGTTGTGATCTCTCCTCTTTCATTCATAATTTTATTTATTTGGGTCCTTTCTCTTTTCTTTTTGATAAGTCTGGCGAGGGGTCTATCAATCTTATTAGTTCTTTCAAAGAACCAGCTCCTAGTTTCGTTGATCTGTTCTACTGTTCTTTTGTGTTCTATTTCATTGATTTCTGCTCTTATCTTTGTTATTTCTCTTCTCCTGCTGGGTTTAGGCTTTCTTTGTTGTTCTTTCTCCAGCTCCTTTAGGTGTAGGGTTAGGTTGTGTATTTGAGACCTTTCCTGTTTCCTGAGAAAGGTTTATATTGCTATTTATTTTCCTCTCAGAACTGCTTTTACTGTGTTCCACAGATTTTGAATAGTTGTGTTCTCATTATCATTTGTTTCCATGAATTTTTTTCAATTCTTCTTTAATTTCCTAGTTGACCCATTCATTCTTTAGTAGGATGCTCTTTAGCCTCCATGTATTTGAGTTCTTTCCAACTTTCCTCTTGTGACTGAGTTCTAGCTTCAGAACATTGTGGTCTGAAAATATGCAGGAAATGATCCCAACCTTTTGGTACCAGTTAAGACCTGATTTGTGACCCAGGATGTGATCTATTCTGGAGATGTTCCCTCTGTGCTAGAGAAGAATGTGTATTCTGTTGCTTTGGGATGGAATGTTCTGTGATGTCCATGTGGTCCAGTGTATCATTTAAAGCCTTTATTTCCTTGTTGATATTTTGCTTAGATGATCTGTCTGTTTCAGTGATGGGAGTGTTAAAGTCCCCTACTATTATTGTATCATTATCAATGTATTTCTTGTTTTGTTATTAATTGGTTTATATAGTTGGCTGCTCCCATGTTAGGGGCATAGATATTTAAAATTGTTAGATCTTCTTGTTGGACAGACCCTTTAAGTATGATATAGTTTCCTTCCTCATCTCTTATTATAGTCTTTGCCTTAAAATCTAATTTTTCTGATATAAGGATTGCCACCCCAGCTTTCTTTTGATGTCCACTAGCACGGTAAATTGTTTTCCACCCCCTCACTTTAAATCTGGAAGTGTTTTGGGGTCTAAAATGAGTTTCTTGTAGACAGCATATTGATAGGTCTTTTTTTTTTAAATCCATTCTGATAACCTGTGTCTTTTGATTGGGGCATTTAGCCCATTCACATTCAGGGTAACTATTAAAAGGTATGAATTTAGTGTCAGTGTATTGCCTGTAAGGCGACTGTTACTGTATATTGTCTCTATTCCTTTCTGGTCTGTTACTTTTAGGTTCTCTCTTTGCTTAGAGAACCCATTTCAATATTTTCTGTAGGGCTCATTTGGTGTTTGCAAATTCTTTTAAAATTTTTTAAAATTCTTTTAATTTTTGTTTGTCCTGGAAGCTTTTTATTTCTCCTTCTATTTTCAATGACAGCCTAGCTGGATATAGTATTCTTGGCTGTGTATTTTTCTTGTTTAGTGCTCTGAATATATCATTCCAGTCCTTTCTGTCCTGCCAGGTCTCTGTGGATAGGTCTGCTGACAATCTAATATTTCTACCATTGTATGTTACAGACTTTTTGTCCTGAGCTGCTTTCAGGATTTTCTCTTTGTCACTGATACTTGTAAGTTTTACTATTAGGTGATGGGGTGTTGATCTATTTTTATTAATTTTGAGGGAGGTTCTCTGTGCCTCCTGGATTTTGATGCTTGTTCCCTTCATCAATTAGGGAAATTCTCTACTATAATTTGCTCCAACATAACTTCTGCCTCTCTCTCTGTTCTTCTGGAATCCCAATTATTTTAATATTGTTTCATCTTATGGTATCACTTATTTCTTGAATTCTTGCCTCATGGTCCAGTAGTTTTTTATCTTTTTCTCAGCTTTTTATTCTTCATCACTTGATCTTCTATATTACTAATTCTCTCTTCTGCCTCATTTATCCTAGCAGTAAGAACCTCCATTTTTAACAAAAAAATTTACTTCTTTTTTTATTGTGTTATTTTAGTCAACATGAAATATATCATTAGTTTTTGATGCAGTTTTCCAGGATTCATCACTTATGTACAATACCCTGTGCTTCATGCAGTATGAGGCTCCATTTTTTTTTTTTTTTTTTTTGCACCTCATTAATAGCTTTTTTGATTTCAGCTTGGTTAGATTTTAGTTCTTTTATTTCTCCAGAAAGGGATTCTTTGGTATCTCTCCCCCCACCCCCTTTTTTGAGCCCAGCTAGTACCTTGATAATCGTCATTCTGAACTCTAGTTCTGACATTTTACTAATGTCCATATTGATTATGTCCCTAGCACTTGGTACTGCCTCTTGTTCTTTTTTTGGGGGTGAATGTTTCCACCTTGTCATTTTATCCAGATAAGAATAGATGAATGAGAGAACAAAATACTATAAGGGTATCAACAGCCCCAGGAAAATATACACTAACCAAACTAGGAGAGACCCAAAATGGGGGGAGGGGGGAGAAGAAAGGAGGAAAAGAAAATATATATGACTGGTGAATGGAATAGAGTCACACACTTGATTTTGGGTGTATTTTGGTCTATTAGAAGAAACTGCCCCCTGAAATTTTAAAGAAAGAAAAACTTATATATACAAAAATAGGGGTAAACATAATGAAGAGATGGAATATAACTGTAAAGATGAAAATTTAAAAAGATTCTAAAAAAGGAATTGGTAATATAAGAAGCTGGTTGAAAAAAAAAAAAAAAGAGGAGAGAATGTGATCAGGTAGGAGACTAGAACAAAGCCATGTGCTAGATTTAGGGTATATTTTGATCTGTTAGAAAAAACTATCCCAAAATTTTGAAGAAAGAAAAACCTATATGTATACAAAAAATAAGGTTAAATACAATTAAGGGATAGAATATGACTATAAGAATGAAATTTTTAAAAAAGATTTTTAAAAAGGTATTGATAAGGTAAACTAGTTAAAAAATGTTAAAATGAGAAAGAGGAATAATTTAAAAATAGGATAAGAAAATAATAAAACTTAAAACATTTAACTTTGAAAGACTAAAGAAACGTGGGGAAAAAGCCATGAATTCTATGTGTTGTTTTCCCCTAGCTCTGGAGTTCTGCAGTTCTCTTTGATCTGTGAACTTGGTCTTGGCTGGATTTTCTTGCTGACCTTCTGGGGGAGGGGTCTGTTGCAGTGATTTTCAAGTATCTTTGTCCAAGGTGGAACTGCAAGGCTTTTATCAAGGGTAAGGCTAAGTAATCTTCTCGGGTTCATGCTCTGGAGCTTTTGTTCCCTGAATGCTTTCTGTAGAGCTCTGGAGGATGGGAATGAAGATGGCAGCCTCCCAATCTTCAGCCCGAAGGAGCTGAGATCTCAGGGCCCCTCTCCTCCGTGTGTCCTCAGAGAAAAGCAGTCAATACCTCCTGTCTCCCTGGTCTCCACCTGCACTTCGAGCTCATTCAGCCTGTGACTGAGCATTTCTCTATCTGGTGCTCAGCCCCATTTGGAGTCTCCAAACCCAGCAGATTCATGCCATGCTGCTTCTTCCAGAGGTGGAAGGTGAGTCTCCCCAGATCTGCCACTTGTATGTTCCCTGCTCAAAGAGCAGAGGCCTAACTGTGCCTTGGATCATGGTTTAAGGTAACCCTGAGCTGAGAGCTCACTGCTTGTCTCTGTCTTTGCAGCCATCTTCCCTGCAGTGATACATAGCAGCTCTGTCACAGTCAGACACCCCTGGTCTTTCTGTGACCCCATGGGTCCTGAGACCACACTGTCCACGTGAGGGCTCCACACCCCCCACCCCCCAACCCCGCTTAGCCTCTGGAGCAATGTCCCTCAGAGGAGCAGATGTCTAAACATTCTATTATTGTGCTCTGCTGCTGTCTCACTTGCTGGGAGCCAGCCCTCCCCCCATGGTCTATCTTCCCATGTATCAACTCGGATTCACTTCTCCACACATCTTACCTTCCAGAAAGTGGTCACTTTTCTGTTCCTAGAA
Source organism: Mellivora capensis (assembly GCA_004024625.1). Lineage (NCBI taxonomy): Eukaryota > Metazoa > Chordata > Mammalia > Carnivora > Mustelidae > Mellivora > Mellivora capensis. The sequence goes on from PISX010009297.1 coordinate 13,626, forward strand.
TTGCTGTTCTTCTTCTCTTCAATTTCCTATTGTGTTTGTTAGTGTTCAGAATGGTTTGATAATAATTAGCTGAACTCCAGTGACCCGATGATATTTAGGTCTCCTACTCCTCTACCTTCTTGTTCCTTCCCCTTTTTGTTTAATATTCTTAAACTATTTTTTGATGTCTTCCCTTCATTAATTGTTGTCTTTTTTCACAACCTGCATTACCTCAATGTGGAATATTCAGGGCTGATACTTAAACATTTTTTATCTTTTCTATCTTATTTTCTTCTTAAAAGAATCTTCTAGAAAATATGAATGCCAGCATTCTGGAATTAGAAGGAAAGAACATACTTGGGGTTTTCAGCATTAAAATACACATGTTCACTTAATATTCTAATATTTAGTTTGACAAACTTGCCTTCAGATGGATCTGATGTCTCCAAGACCACAGACCCTCTTTCCACCCTCTGTAGAGAAAGAAACTTCTTGTCTTTTTCAAGGTGGGGCAATTACTTAACTATGGAGTAAGGAAGGGGATCTGGATATCTGAAGACTGAAGCAGATTTTTTAGTCTTTCTTACTTTGATCTTCTTGTCTCCTACTTATAAAATATCTAAAGCCTTCTGAGTACTCTTACTCAAGTCAGGTTGGTTATTCGATTTCCCTACTTCTAGAAGATGAGTTGGTTTCTTAGATCTTGTAAGTCATTTGTTGCTTTTTCTTATGTCCCCCAACTTTCAAAAAGTTTCATTCTCTTTTTCTCCTCAATGTTTTGAGTGTATGCCTTAGAACAAAATATCTTCACTGTAAGTTTAGCACAATGTCAAGAGGGAAAGAAAACATGTGTGTGTATGTGTCTGTGTAAGCTACTGACTTTACTCAAAGTCCTCATAGTCTATATAGTTTCACATGGGAATCAGGATGAGCTTTTTAAAAATGTAAATCAGAGGGCTTTAGAACCTGGACAAAAATCTTCAATGGCTTCTTTCAATATTTAGAATTTATGCAGATTTCTTACCATGGCATTATACCACCTGGTAGCTTCCTTCATTTCTCACCTATTTCCACACTTCTATCCCTTTCATTCACTGTGCTTTGGCCATGTTGGTCTTTCTTCTCTTTGTCAAAGATGTTCAGGTGTTAGGAATTTGTTCTTGCACTCCACCCTGCCTGGCATACTTTTTCCTGGACTTTCCCATCAGTAGCTCTTTGGAGTCTTTTAGGTCTGGGATGAAATGTCTCTTCCACTGCAAAGCCTTCCTCAACACTTAGAACATGTTTAGAATAGAGGTTGTCTATAAATATGTTTTAATTAATTTAAATAATTTATGAGTGAAGGAATCTCTGGCTTCTTGCTGAAACTTCCCTGACTCATGAACAGCATCTAGCAGTCTAGGGACCTGGAGGAGAAAGCAGAGGAAGGAGATGAAGGTGATGGGTAGTTCCTGAGCTTTGAGAAATTGTCAGGTCTACATGAAGAATCCGTGCTTATGCACCTGCTTGCATGGCAGGCACCATCCATCTCTCCTGTGGATTAGCTCCACCCATGAACAAGTTTGCACAGTAGCTGGAGAGAGACAGATGCTTAAAACTTAGCATAGACCTAAAAAAAATATTTAAAAGTTTTGCATCTCCATGTTTTTCCTCTATCTTATCTCTTCTTTGGCTTAACAGCAGTCTCCAAATGTGTTTGCTTATTACCTCTGAAAATAATTTGGGAAAATAATATGCTCAAAGTTTTTGAATTGACATCTGAAATTCTCATCTGAATTTTCAATAATTGCTAGGGATGTAATTTTCTGTGAATTATAAATATTGACATTTAAAAATAAAATGCCACATTGTGATTTATGTCTCCACTGAGATCTAGCAATTAGAAACTCACCATCAAATATAAAAAACATAAAAGAATAATTTTCTTTTAAATAATGGGATATTTTGCATTCTGATGTAAATTTTGTTTGGCATGGGTCAAAATATTGCATTTCTACACTAAGCTTTGCCCTTATCAGAAATGTTTATAAGATAGGCGAAGCAAGGCACTGGGTTCTGCATTCCTCACAGAGATTGGACAGAAGTCAACAGTATTTAAAGAAAGGAAGAAGGATGCTTCCAGGGTGTTAATTTTTAGAACCGTGGACAGAGGGGTTCCTCAAATGTTTTAGTCACGCTGCTCTTAAACCCTGGATTTGAGCCCAGTGTGGGGATGACAGTCTAGGTTGAGGTGCTGAGAACTTTCAGATGAGCTGGTACCTGCCTCCTGCCACCTTCACTGTCTATTCCAGGCTGAAATATTTAAATGTTCATCAGTGTCTCCACCCTCCTGACTCTGTGCTGAGGCTGGGCCTTCAGCCGTGGAATCTGTCAGAGGAGGGAGGAAGAGAAGAGCACCCTGACTTCCTAATTAAGAATTCCTGGGGCTAGGATTTAAATTGGCTTTGTTTCATCAGCAAACACTTGGACAGGGAGGCAACAGTGGCCAGTAGCTACTGGTTGGGAAGTAAGGGACATTTGTAGATGATCTAGCAAAGGACAAGTCATACCCAGTTAATCGGGAGTAAGGAACAGCCAGAGTTGTAGGATAGCTCATGGAATCTGCACAGTGCCTGAGATGCTGGGTAAGTGGAGAAATGGACACAAACTTTTTTTATGTTTCCTTCTCTATTCATCTGAACACTAAGCTGATTTATCAACCAGCCTCATTAGGGCAACATAATAAGTGCTTATGGTAGAATGTGTTTAGGGGTTTAAAGCACATTTAGATGGCAGGCATACCTGGATTTAAATCACTGATTTACTCTTTGTTTCCTTTATAACTTTGGATAAGTTACTTAATATCTTTAAAGCCCCAGCTCCATCTAGTCCTTATGGATGGCAGCCCCAGAGGGTGAGCAATGCATAGACTTCCTAGCTCTTCTTGGTGGCCTGGACACTCAGCTTCTCATCTGGAAATGGGGACAATATCTTCCTCAGGGAGAATGGCAGGAGAGTTAAGTAAGCTAATGTGCATACGTTGCTTAGCTTGGTAGCTGACATGGAATTGGCATGAGTAACTGTTGGTTACTAAATAGCTGAGGGCCAGGGATTTTATAGGATAATTGGGTTTAATCTCCACAACTGTCCAATGAAGCAGACCTTGCCTGACTTCCCATTGCAGTGACTAAAACATCTTGACTTTAATTTAGACAGTCTAGCTACAGAGCTGATGCTCTTAACTACTACACTCTGAATAATGTGCATCTTTCTTCTTCTCTTTCCTTTCCTTTCTCCTTTACTAGTATGTCCATCCATCCATCCATCTTCATCATTTTATCATCTCTATTATTTAACTTTTTGTCTACCTGCCTCCCTCTATCATCTATCTTTCTATTCCCTGTCTATGTACTTTTTACCCTCACTTGCGTACATTAGTTGGCCCAAAACATGGAGAACAAAACAGAGGCTCAGAGAGCTTAGCAAACCCTAGATAACACAGTTGATTTTCTAGTCTAGAACTGTCAACTCCAAAACTGTGCTGGGATTTTTAAAAAAATACATCAAGATTATGATTAGAAGTAGTCAGCAATTCATCTTCGGTACAGTTATTTTAAATTTTCCTGTCAAGAAAGAAGAATATAAAAGTGTCAGCTATCTTCCTCAACATTTGTGCTGCTAGCAAATAAGAAAGCGTATTTTAATAAGGGGAATTGGAGCTAATGTCTTAGGGACAGAGATGACATGTTTTCAGGAATCAGGATGGTGCCTCTATCACTCACACACCGTGGACATCTTAGTGGCCTTCCTGTCTGGCCGCACTGCCCTTCTTCCAGGCACAATCGCGAGGACTACTGCTTGAAAGGCAACAAGTTGGCCTAGAGACAAGTGGCACCCAGGAAAAGTGTGACACGCCCTGCGCATTTATATATAGAGACATTCCACGGAGCTGACACAATTATCTGCAGTAATAGGGGAGAGTTGGCAGCACACACGATCCCGAACAGCAGGCAATCCTCAAATCATAACTCTCCAGCTTTGGAATGTGTGGACTTCATTGGGATAATTTTGCATCTGATTAACTTTCCTAATTAGGTTTCCCATAAACCAGCATGACCTCTTCAGCGTTTCTCCTGGAATACATCAATCCCTCTGCAGTCACTTTCGATGATTTGGGAGATGACTCCTGGTTGGCACCCTTTCCCATCCTGTGTCAGTTGCTCTGAGACATTGCCTCTCTCTGCCAAGTCCCACGCCTCATGCCACCTGCTCCTGTCCGTCATGACTTCCACCATGTCAGCAGGAAAGCGGAGACCTACTCTTGTGCTTTCTCTCAACTTCCCTCACATCTGTCTCCAGAAAGTATATGGAAGCAGACATAGGTCGTCGCTGTCCTGGAAACGTCCAGGTTCAATGATCCTGTTGTGTTTTCCCAGGAAACCTTAGAAATATCTGGAGAATGCCAATATTTTTGAATCCAAAGTACATCTCCCTAGATTGCCTCTTGTTGACCCCAACTGACACAAACTGCTGTGTGTTTGGAGATTTGGTTAATTGTCCAAGTCTCCTGCTTCCCTTTCTGCTCAGAGGATGAAGCGATTCCCACTCCTTTCCAAAATAAATCCTCTGATTGCATCCCGGATCTAGCTTCCCTTAGGAGGCGATGTGACTGCTCTCCCTTCCTCTCTATTTACAAGCTCTTCTTTCCTACTGGCTTTTTTCTGTAGCCTTCAAATATGCTTTGGTGGTCTCCACACAAAAATAAAAACAATGACAAAACAAAGCAGACATTTTCAGAACTCAACATTTCCCTCAAGCTGTTCCCAATTTCTCTTTCTCTTGAATTGCTATGATGAGACCTTATCTTTCCTTCATTATCTAACCTGAAGTAGGCTTACTTCTGGCTTCTCTTTCCACCAAAAGCACAATTTGTAGGGAGACCAATAACCTCCATCAGAATGGTTTTTCACACTGTATTTTTTTTTTTGATGTCTATTTTCTCCCACTGGTTTGTTCTTTGAGATCGAGAAGACAGTAATTCTGTGTTCTAGCATTCGACAGAGGGCCTAGCATATTGTATCTTCTCAACTCACATTTATAGAATGAATGCACTCTGCCAAATCCAATGGATCCTTTTCCCTGTCACTCTACTGGTTTTCACAGATGCGTTTGCTGCTGCTGACTATCCATCCTTCTTGAAATTCTCTCACTCTGGATTCTAGGATGTAGCTTCTCTTTTCGTATTTTCACTTTAACCTGCTCCTAGAAAAAAATGGATAAGGTCTTATTCATTCTTGTAATTCATCCCTATTGTCTTCTACCAGGTCATGCTAAATTGAATGGATTAGGATGGGTGAATCACACTGTCTGTGTAAGAATTTTTTGTACTCTGCTTTCATTCCAAGGAAGATATTACCTAAATGGGTTTTTAATTCTCAGAAATCTCAGGTGTCTCCAGTATGTGATAGTTTGAACTCTGCCTTATTCATATCCATGGATCATAAGACACTTGCTGCTAATAAGTATGGAATACTCCTTGCATTTAACCTTAATTTTTTTTGAAATAAGTAGTCTAGAGAAGTTTTTAATCTAATTTCAACCAGGAAATGTGATTGAAGGTCAAGTATGCCTTACCTCTTTTACAAGAAGAAGTAATAAATGTGCCTAAAGCTACCTACAAAATGAGTGAAATTAAAAGCTAGACTTACTGCCCCAAAGACTATGGGATAGATTGATTATAAAAATTGCCTTAATTCTTTACTGCTTCTTTTATCCTTGCTTTTTGCAATGTGATTTTTCAGAGCTTCCCCCCACCACATCCCTGATTTTGGCTGGCTTTATGACTTGCTTTGGCCAATTAAATGTGGTCCTAAGACTTTGTGCCAATTTCCAGTTTCAGCCTAGGGCTCAAGAGGTCCGGCAGGCTTCCATTTATTCTTCAAACTCAACTATCTCCATGGGAACAAAGCTGGGTTGGCCCTTTGGATAAGGAGAGATCACGTAAGGCAGATGAATCACTCCAGCCTAGACCATCCTAGACTGGCCAGCCAAATGACGAGCTGACCAGCGTGTCAGTGAGTCAGACCAAGATCACCCCAGCTTAGCCCCAGCTCAGCAGTACCACACAGTAGACCCACAGATTTATGAACTAAACAAATGCTCATCATTGTAAGACACTATGTTGTTTGAAGAGTTAGCATATCTAGACAAAGGAAAAGACTGGGTCAAAAATGTCTGATTGGTGTGTCTGAGCCTCTCAAGGATGAAATGACAATTGTCTGACTGAATTAGGTAATTGTCTTGATGGATAAAAAAATAGCTTTATTGAGATATAATTCACACACCATACAATTCATCTACTTAAATTATACGGTGGTCCCTGTTCTAAGATTTTCAGTGGATACCTGAAACTGGATGGTACTGAATCCCCTATATACTAAGTTTTATCCTATATCTAGAAATCTATGATAAAGTTTAATTTATAAATTAGGCACAGTAAGAGATAAAAAGCAATGCTACTAATAAAATAGAATAGGGGCTCCTGGGTGGCTCAGTTGGTTAAGCATCCTCCTTCAGCTCAGGTCATAATCTCAGGTTCCTGGGACTGAGCTCTGAGTCAGGCTCCCTGCTCAGCAGAGTCTTCTCCCTCTTCCTCTGTCCCTCCCCTCTCATGCATGCTGTCTCTCTCTCCCTCTGTCTCTCTCTCCCTCTGTGTCTCAAATAAATAAATAAAATATTTAAAAGTAACAATAATTATAAAATAGAATAATTATAACAATATACTGTAATAAGATGTGAATGTGTCCTCTGGTGTAATCTCTCTCTCTCTCTCTCTCTCAGGATATTTTATTGCACTGTACTACTCTTCTCCTTCTTGGGATGGTATGAGATGACAAAATGTCTATGTGATGAGATGACTTGAGGTGAATGCTGTGGATACTCTGACACAGTATTAGGCTACTGGTGACCTGACGATATGTCAGAGGGAGGATCATGTGCTTCAGAACCAAAGCCAGCCTCAGGCAACTGAAGCTACAGAAAGCAGCACTGTGGATAATGGGGGACTACCGTATAATACAAGAGTTTTTAGTGTACAGCCCCTCAAGGAAACCCGATACCCATTAACAGCTATTCCCAACTTCCCATCATTTGTTCCCCCAGCCCAATGCAACTGCTAATCTACTTTCTATCTGTAGGGATTTGCCTATTAAGGAAATAGCTCATCAATGGAATGATACAATATCTGGTGATTTGTGACTGGCTTTTTTCACTTAGCATAATGTTTTCAAGGTTCCTTCATGTCTTAGCATCTGTCAGTACTTCGTTTCTTTTTTATTACCGAATAATACTTCATTATATGGATATCCCACATTTTATTTACCCATGTGTCGGTTAATGGATGTTTCAACTGTCTTCACCTTTTGGCTGTTATGATTAATGTTGCCATGACCATTTGTGTACACGTCTTTATGGACATGTCATTTCATTTCTCCTACATATATACTTAGAAGTGGGATTGTTTGGTCATCTTATAACTGCGGGATTTTTTGAAGAACTGCCAGACTGTTTTCCACAGTGTCTGCACCATTTTTCACTCCTATCAACAGAATATGAGGGCTCTCATGTCCTTGTATCTTCACCAACATTTGTTATTATATATTTTACAGATGATAACCATCCTAATGGTAGAAAGTGGTATCTTACTGTGGTTTTCATTTGCAGTTCCCCAATCATGAAGGATGTTGAGGTATTTTCATGTGTTTATGGCATCTGTGTATATCTTCTTTTTTTTTTTTTAAGATTTTATTTATTATTTGAGAGAGAGAGAGAGAGAGAGCATGAGAGGCGAGAAGGTCAGAGGGAGAAGCAGACTCCCCATGGAGCTGGGAGCCTGATGTGGGACTCAATCCTGGGACTCCAGGATCATGACCTGAGCTGAAAGCAGTCGCTTAACCAACTGAGCCACCCAGGCGCCCCTGTGTATATCTTCTTTAGGCAAACATCTATTCAGATTCTTAGCCCAACATTCAGCCAAAATTTGGAATCACTGCCTTGGCCCATGCATTCCTAGGTGAGGTCATGTTGAGAAATAAGGGAACTTACTTGGCAATTATAGGTCAATGTCAGGAAAAAGTAAAAGCTTTCAGTTCTTGCATCCTGCACATCTTTTCTACATGTAGGGAGGCTTAATAAATCTTGTCCTTGGATAGCAGCAATGGGCAGAGAATGCACAAAGCTCAGCTGTAACACTTTATTAACTGCTCTAGAAAAACACAGACTCTACTTTCTGTAGATTGTGACTCCCAGGCCTTAGAGGAATAAACTAACAAGAACTCAAAGGAAAAAAGTACTTACTGTCCCCTGCTACCTTCAACAGCGGTTGTCCAAATAGACCCCTGACTGGAGATCTGGAGGGGGTGTGGGGAATCAGGGTATTGAGTCGATTGTGAACGGAACAAGAATGCTGGACATGAAGAGCAGTATAATGTCCTTGAGGGGATATAATCAGGGCATAGGCACAAATTAAGTATTATCAGCTTCCATATTCTACATCCAAATTCTGGGAGGAAAGCTCTGTCAGAGCCCCTATGACCAAAGGGCTGGGAAGGACTCCAGCCTTGGGGTTGGGCACCATGACTAGCAAGTGATAAATAGGTTGTTTGTTTTTTTAATTTTCACTTTGCAAAAATTCTTTACAAAGTTTGACAGAACTAATTATGCAACCAATCCCTTTAAAAGGCTGTAAATTGGTATGCAGTTTATGGTTGTAATGCTGATCAAATAGATTAAAAAAAAGCCTGGAAGACAGTAGACCAATGGATTAATATTCTGTACATTCCATTTTTTCTAAAACAAGCACGAGTCAGCTTTTTTTTTTAATGAGTAAATTTCTTTTTTTTGAGATAGGTAATACATTTAGGTTTAAGTGCATAGAATCGAAACCCAGGCTGCCTATGTTTATTATTTTTTATTAAATTCAATGAATTAACATATACTGTATTATTAGTTACACTAATAATTAAACTATTATTTCATAATTTAATATGAACTATGAACTCTAGTGTTCAGTATTTCATCAGTTGCATATAACACCCATTCATTTACCCAGTGCTCATTACATCAAGTGCCCTCCTTAATGCCCATCACCCAGTTACCCTATACCCCACCCACTTCCCCTCCATCAGCCCTGTTTTTTTCCTGTGGTTAAGAATCTTATGGTTTGTCTCCTTCTCTGATTTTATCTAATTTTATTCTTCCCTTCCTTCCCCTATGATCCTCTGTCTTGTTTCTTAACTTCCACATATGAACAAAATCATATAATTGTCTTTCTCTGATTGACTTATTTCGCTTAGTATAATACCCTCTAGTTCCATCCATGTCATTGCAAATGGTAAGATTCCTTTTTTTTGATGGCTGCATAATATTCCATTGTATACATTCCAGCTCTGCTACTTATCAGCTGTGTGGCATTGGGAAGATTACTACCCTCTCCTGTGTCTCAGCTTCATCTTGTCCAAGATAAGCATAATAGTAGGACATCCTTCATAGAGTTGATGTGAAGATTAAATGAGTTAATGTTTTGAAAGCATTTATTATGTGTACCTTGCATTTAGTAAACACTATACAAGTATTATTATTATTATTAAGGTTTTAACTTTGTTGATTTTGGATGGGCTCTTTCATTCACTTATTCAAATATTCACTGAGCATTTTTCATTGGCCAAGACCCATAGCAGGCATTACTAGTACAGAGAGAAGAAAGAGGGGCTCCTTGTTTTCAAACTTATTGAATCCCCAGTGGAAGACCACCCTCATTTTTCCCCTTCACTTTGGGAGGGGTTCACACAGCTCCAGGCTTGTGACAGGTCTAGAAGCCCCAGAGGGCTGGCATTGTGCCCATTTTCTGAGTACTCCTTTCTTCTATTTCTGTTCCTCGTTGTTCCTTTAAGATAGGACCTTTCATTCAGTGCTTGCTTATCACAGGTCAGAAGCCATGCTGAAAGTTTTACAGATGTCATTTGAGACTTACATTTGTTCTTCAGGGTTAATATTCTGATTTCTATTCTATAGGCGAGAAAAACATGTTTCTGAAAGGTCAAGTAATTTGGCCAAGGTCACATTGCTACTAAGTATGACCCTAATGTGGGCGCTTTTAATAACTGCATGAGATTTTTCCTCTTAGGTTCCAGTTAAGGTCCATTGGAATAAGTATTTTCATCAACCTCTTCAGCAATAGCTCCAAATGGACTGGCTGTTGGGTTTCACATGGAACCAGGTTTGGAGAGAAGGGTGTGAACTTTGAGGAAATGCCTGAGTTAGAAGGAAATTTCATCAAATGACACATCAGACTGCAATCACAGAGATGTAATCAAAATTTCCCACTAACAGAATCAATTCTTGATAAATCAGAGTCTTGCATCTTCCAAACCTTTCCCATCCCCAAACTCCAAAGTAATAAGCTATTCAGATAAAACTCAGTATCCTTCAGGGTCTGAGGCAGAACATTCCTTTTTTGTAGGAAGTATGTGCTGGGGGTGCTTTTTGAAGAGAGAAGGCCCTCTAGAGCCATCTCTAATTTAATTTCCCCCACAGTGGGAGAGAAATGTTATTTCTTCCATGGAAGATTAACCCCAACTAAGCTAGTTTCCTAGCCAACTCACCCATCCCTGGGCTTTGGAAGACTGCTGTGTGCTTCTCTAGCTTCCACAGTACAAAGAGTTAATGCCACAACCTAAGTGGGTTTTTATTTTTATTTATTGTTATTATTAGTTTTTAAATTAACATATAGTGTATTATTTGTTTCAAGGGTACAGGTCTGTGATTCATCAGTCTTATACAATTCACAATGCTCACCATAGCACATACCCTCCCCAGTGTCAATCACCCAGCCACCCCATCCCTCCCAAACCCCTCCACTCCAGCAACCTCAGTTTGTTTCCTGAGATTAAGAGTCTCTTATGGTTTGTCTCACTCTCTGGTTTCAGCTTGTTTCATTTTTCCCTCCCTTCCCCTATGATCCTCTGTCTTGTTTCTCAACTTCCTCATATCAGTGAGATCATATGATAATTATCCCTCTCTGATTGACCTATTTTGCTTAATATAATACTCTCTAATTCCATCCACGTCATTGCAAATGGCAAGATTTTGGGGTTTTTTGATGGCTGCATAATATTCCATTGCATATATCTATTGCATCTTCTTTATCCATTCATCTGTTGATGGACGTCTAGGCTCTTTCCATAGTTTGGCTATTGTGGACATTGTTGCTATAAATATTGGGGTGCACATGCCCCTTCGGATCACTACATTTTTATCTTTAGGGTAAATACCCAGTAGTGAGATTGCTGGGTCATAGGATAGCTCTATTTTCAACTTTTTGAAAAACCTCCATACTGTTTTCCAGTATGGAGGCTTGCACCTCCTTGCTGCACCATCTTGCATTCCTACCAACAGTATAGGAGAGTTCCCCTTTCTCCGCATCCTCACCAACATCTGTTGTTTCCTGACTTAGTTAATTTTAGCCATTCTGACTGGTGTGAGGTATTCTCTCGTTGTGGTTTTGATTTGTATTTCCCTGATGCTGAGGGATGTGGAATACTTTTTCATGTGTCTGTTGGCCATCTAGATGTCTTCTTTGCAGAAATGTCTGTTCATGTCTTCTGCCCATTTCTTGATTAGACTATTTGTTCTTTGGGTTTTGAGTTCAATAAGTTCTTTATAGATTTTGGATACTAGCCCTTTATCTGATATGTCATTTGCAAATATCTTCTCCCAATCTGTCGATTGTCTTTTGGTTTTGTTGACTGTTTCCTTTGCTGTGCAAAACTTTTGATTTTGATGAAGTCCCAATAGTTCACTTTTGCCCTTGCTTCCTTTGCTTGTGGCAATGTTTCTAAGAAGAAGTTGCTGTGGCTGAGGTTGAAGAGATTGCTCCCTGTGTTCTCCTCAAGGATTTTGATAGATTCATGTCTCACATTGTGGTCTTTCATCCATTCTGAGTCTGTTTTTGTGTGTGGTGTAAGGAAATGGTCCAGTTTCAATTTCCTGCATGTGGCTGTCCAATTTTCTAGGTAGGTTTTTAAATAGAAAACCAATCTTTCTTTTGTTATCTCTTGAATTTAAGTTTGGAGAAGGTGATTAAGGAAGAGCTTCTAATTGCCGCTGTGTCTCAGTGCATTCAGTATATATGTTTAACATCTCCAGAGGTGTTCAACGCCCACCACTATAGATGCTCTATTGTGACTGTTGTTTGCCATGAAAATTGTTTGGAAATGGTAAGGTAACAAACAAACAAAAAAGGACTTTGATTCACATGGTTGATTCCAACTTCTTTCTCTTTGGATCTCTTTATGCATTAATTATTGAGTTCATTTAGTATTGTATATTGTATATAAAAAAAGTATTAAAAATGTAAAATGTAAAAAAAATGTAAAAAAAATAGTATTGTATATTGTATATAAAAAATGTATTGTATATTGTATATAAATACTCAAATAGTATTTATTTAAGTTCTGGAGAACAGAACCCCTAATTATCTGCATTTCTTAACCTGGACTGAACCCCTGGAAAAATTGTGCCATAGTAGGAATTATCTTTTCTTGTCTACCTCTCCTGCACTTGATCCATTCATACCCAGGTTAATTCTTTTGTCTGTTTACCATTTCTGTGGATTTGGAAAGTGGCCTGGCATTAGCTGGTAAAAACTTCTGGTTTTAGCTTAATAGCAGGATTTGATTAAAATGATGTTTGTAGTGGATTTTTCGGTAGTAAGACAGGAAGAAGGAAGAACATGCAATCACTTGATTTATACTTAAAGAAAAAAGACTGGGTTCTGCCATTGATGGTGACTGAAAGTTGAAAGTTTCAGACTGAAATCTGAAAATGTAAATATGATGTTTTTAAAATCAGTAGTGATCTATGGTTTGGGGTTATGGTAGGTTAATGTTCCAAGGTTTCTGGAGTCCAGCTTTAAACAGAATAAGGTGGGAAGGGGGAATGCCTGCTGAGTCTTGAATGTCTACCAAACCAATCCCAGGTTTCCAGGTAGAAGGCTAGTGTTAGGAAAATGAAGACATTCCTTTTCTCTTGTTCTAATGATGTAACCAAAGACAAAACTCATTCTAGCTCTGGGAGCAGAAGAGAGTTGAAAAGAACTATAGTCCAACCCAGTCACTATTTCCTATTTTATCACCTTTAATAGAGATACATTTGTTTATTATCTCAAATATCTTCTGAAAAAGGATAGACTTGTGGTGCCTACAAGGTTATGTCACTGGCCCAGGGTTCCAGGGCTACTAGCTGGCAGGGAGAGCTGGGTTTGAATCCAGGCAATCTAGTAACGGTTTGAATCCAGGCAATCTAGTAACTGAAAATGTTGAGATTAGAAGGAAAGGTATTTTAACTAGATAACTAATTACCTGGGTAAACAGTCATTACTGTAAATATACCAAATAAAATACACTTTCTGGTGTTCTAGATAATACCACAGAGACATTGAACTCCAAGAGCATCTAACTCAATCACTTCATTTCATAGATTAAAAACAAGGCAGGGAGGTGGAGAGAAGTGACCAACCAAAGTCCCTGAACATTTCATCTTCTCAAGATTTCCTTATTATGCTCAGTCCACCTCTTCGCATGTGCTCTTCCCAGTCCCTGAAGCCCTAGTCCCCACAAACTTCTACTTACTTTTTACATCCCAGGTCAAGTATTAGCTCCTGTAACCCCTCTATGTCTTGCCTCTGACCGAGTCTACACCAGATCAGACCCCCTCTTCTGTTTTTTTCTCAGCACCAACTATCTATAGGCAACAAATCCCCATTTAATTGGCTGATATGGTTTGGTCTCCTCCTCTGACAGAGAAGGAAACTAAGGTTAGGAGCTGTGAAGGGATTAGTCCCTGAGCACATATTTGGTGAGAGGCAGACTCAGTGTCCTAAAGCCAGTGCATCTCACCAATACACAGGACTTCTCCATATTTTTGCTGATTTTCATAGCAGTTAATAAAAGTCTTCTCTCATGGAGTAGCTGTGTGACTTTGGGAAAGATGCTTAATCTCTCTGAGCTTCACTTTCCTCATTGGAAATTGCATGCAATAACATGGTTTATATTAAGGCTTATTGTGAGAATTAATTGAAAAAATCCATATAAAGTGTTTAGTACAGTTGTTGGCCCAGGTATGAGTCTAATTGCACAACTCCAGGGGCCCCATTCCCATTATAGCCTCAGATTGTCCTGTTCAATAAACTTACTTTTTAATCACTGTTTTTATTTCCAGAGAGATGCTCTGACTCCCATTTTATCTTCTTGCCTCGTTCCCCACACCCCATGTGGTTCTCGTTTTCCGCATGAATATTAGGAGCCTTGCAGGCTGGTAAAGCTATTTAAGACTCTACACCCCTGAGTTCTGGTCAGCAGCCTGGTGAGAACACCAATCAAACCAGTTTCACCCTCAGGTTACTCAACAAAACTGACCCTGGCTTTCTGATCCGTGCATATTCCCTGTATATCTACCCACTGGAGAAATAAGTGGAAATTCAGCAACCCTGAACTAATGGAAGAAACGCGATGCTGGTTGACTTTCAAACGTAAAGGGCAATGTCATTTTGGAGAAAGGTCTCTTTGTAAGGTTGTCCTTTCATTCAGACAGACTCAGATCCAATCATCTAGAAAGACAATAGAGAGGGGTTTCGGTGTGAAGGTGGCTATCTTTAGATTTGGAGAGCTATTGGGGACTTGTGCTTTGAGATTAGGCCATCTGATGGACCTGTATCCAAAATGAGACTGGGATGAGAGTGGGGGGCCGTGATGATCAGTTGTTACAACTGGTACATCTGTAGTCTCAGACTAGATGTGGGCTCCATTGCGACTTCCCACTTCCTGCTTGTGTCATGCGGAACAGACTCTTTCTCTTAGTCTCAGGAGCTTCCTCCAGACTATGGTAATCTTAGCAATACCTATGTCAGAGCATTATTCATTCATTTATAGGAAACTTCGCTGAGCACCCACTATGTGCCTATCCTAGGCATTTGGGTGACATTATTGAACAAAACGATGTGAAGAATCAAATGAGATCATACAAAGCATACACTTTGCTCAGTGCCTGGCACACAGTGAAACCCTCAACAAATGATAGCTGTTTGTATCACATTTTCTTATTCACTGAATAGAACCCCCATGAACACTGCTTGTTTTGAAGCTTGTCCCCTGCCCACGGGTGGTACGGAACATCTTTGTACCTTTGATTTTGCGTGATCCATTGAACTAGCATGGTGGGGAGAGGGAGGGCGAGTCCAGGCACTAAAATGCTGAGCTGAGGGTCACATGCTATCAAAAGCTTTCAAGGGGATGACAGAAGGATATCTCCTGAGACATGCTTATCTAAATTAGAGATGAAGTTCTCAATGGCAAGCTTATTTCTCCCACCTCTTCATATCATGTTTTCTATATGCTTTTTATAGCCTGTGTATGGGGGAGGGCTGAAATGGGACCAAAAACAGTGTGCAGAAGGGGTTTTTTCTCATTCCTTTTATCACTCTTGTTCAAAATGCCCATTCTCTAGAGGATAGGCTGGGGAAGTAAATTCTAGTTTATCTATTTCCAGCATACTTTGCTAAAGACAAGTTTCTCTAGGTCCCCAAGGGCTGTGCTCTTGTGAAGGAAATGCTGGTGCCAGAGATAGGGAGCATTAAGCACATCAAACTACCATATTGGAATTAAAACACAAGCCAATGGATGTTCCACGTACAGGGCAACGTTCTAGGGGAGCCCACAACCAGGAAGAAACAGGCACGCAGGGTGAAGAGACTAACCACTTTAGACAGGGAATCAGGGAAGACCCCCGAGCAGGATTTTTTAAAGCTGAGACCTGAGGACCAAAAAGAAGGAACAGGAAGAACGAAGGGAGAAGTTACCAGCAGAAAAGATGGCATGTGCAAAGATCCCGAGATGAGGAAGGACTTTGATCCACCGCATTTTCTAGAAACCAAGAAGAAACTACGGTGAATGGAGCAGGGGGCATGAGAGGGTAACAGGAACTGGTATACAGGAGGCAGGCAGGCTATGGAAAGGAGTCTGAATCTTAGTCCAAGTCAGATGGAAATCTCTGGAAGATTAAAAGAATTGTTTGAATTTAAAAATAATTTTAGATTTAGGGTTGCAAGGATAATACAGAGAGTTCCCTTATACCATTTACACAATCTCTACTGTTGTTGACATGTTCCATCTTCTGTAAATGGTTACATTTATCAGAACCTAGGATTAACACAGGTACCATGCTATTAGCTCCAGATCAATGGAAGATTCTAAGCAGGAAGATGACTTAATTTAAGATGACTTACATTTTTAAAATTAGTTTTAGAGGTAGAGTTCAGTGATTCATGAGTTGCATGTAACACCCAGTGCTCATTACATCACATGCCCTCCCTAATGCCCATCACCCAGTTACCCCATCCCCCAACCATCCCCCATCCAGCAACCTTCAGTTTGTTTCGTATGATTAAGTCTCTTAGGGTTTGGCTCCCTCTCGATCTTCCTGTTATTTTATTTTTTCCTTCCCTTTCCCTATGTTCATCTGTTTTGTTTCTTAAATTCCACACATGAGTGAAATCATATGGTATTCGTCTTCCTCTGACTGAGTTACTTCACTTAGTATATTTCACTCTAACTCCATCCACATTGTTGCAAATGGCAAGATTTCATTCTTTTTGATGGCTGAGCAATATTCCAGTGTGTGTGTGTACCACATCTTCTTTATCCATTCATCTGTTACTGGAGATGTGGGATCTTTCCACAGTTTACCTATTGTGGACATTGCTGCTATGAACATTTGCGTGCTGGTGTCCCTTCATATCACTACATCTGTATCTTTGGGGTGAATACCCAGTAGTGCTTTTGCTGGGTCACAGGGTAGCTCTATTTTTAACCTCTTGAGGAACCTCCATACTTTTTCCTGAGTGGCTACACCGGCTTGCATCCCCACCAACAGTGTAAGAGAGCTCCCCTTTCTCCACATCCTCGCCAACATCTGTTGTTTCCTGACTTGTTCATTTTAGCCATTCTGACTGGCGTGAGGTGGTAGCTCATTGTGGTTTTGATTTGTATTTCCCTGATGCTGAGTGATGCGGAGGTTTTTTCCTGTGTCTCCTGGTCATTTGGATATAAGATGACTTATTTTTTAAGGAGGCGACCTGGGCTATGTGTGGGGATGAATCAGAGTGGAATATGGTGGGGAACAGAGGGCCAGTTAGGAAGTCATGGCAGTGAGCTAAATGCGACATGGGGCAGTGTGACGCTGGCAGTGAGGATGGAGAAGAAGACAGGCTTTGGGACTCAGGGTTGGATGGGGTACAAGTCAGAGGTGAAGGAAAAGAAAACAGAAATACCTCCTAAACCCATGGCCTAAACCCATGGGTGAGATGAGGAAAATTAGCAAAAGTGGGAGAGCTTCAGGGAAAATCAAGGCTTCAGTTTTGCACACGTTAAGTGTGAGATGCGTGGAATTCTGTAACATTCTATACAAACATAATTTATCACTATTACCACTGTAAGAGAGCCTCAATTTAAGGCATATTTGGATTGAACACATCTTTCCAACTCTTATGTTTACCCTTTTAACTAGAAGGAAGCAATAGTTATTAAATATTATTGAAAAGTCAGGTCCTAGACTAGATCCCCAAATTCAATTAATAGGATGGCTTTTGGCAATGGAAAATATACTTTAGTATGGCAAATATTTATTTATTTATTTATTTATTAAAGATTATTTATTTATTTATTTGTCAGAGAGAGAGAGAGAGAGAGCAAGCACAGGCAGACAGAATGGCAGGCAGAGGCAGAGGCAGAGGGAGAAGCAGGCTCCCCGCCAAGCAAGGAGCCCGATGTGGGACTTGATCCCAGGACGCTGGGATCATGACCTGAGCCGAAGGCAGCCACCCAACCAACTGAGCCACCCAGGCGTCCCAAGTATGGCAAATATTTAAAGAGATGAACTCTCTAGGTTGTACCCTGAAAAAAGGAAATCAAACAATGACAAATCACAGTCCCAGAGGCAAGCACCCAGCCAGACTCTGGACCTGGGGCTCTACTTCTGGTGGGCTGGATACTATGGGACTCGGTTTCCTTATCTGTAAAGTGGAGACGGCAAGACACCATTTGGGAGTAGTGCACTGATTCTGTGATTTGATGTTCATGAAGTGCCTGGTACGGTACTTGGCGTATAAATGTTAGTTCCTTTTCTCTCCTTCCAAATAGATTTCCTTGTTTCACAGAACAATCTCCTGCATTTGAGGAACATTTTTTGATTATCAAAGTGCCTACTGCAGTCTCAAAGCCGGGAGTCATTTTCTCAGAAATCAGAAAAAAATGAAAGTTTTTTTCCTCTTCAAAGTAAGAAAACTGGAGGATAGTTAATTAAATTATCTGAGTTGACTTAATTTAGTACAGAATGAAGGACTCTCAGCACGGGCTGATACCCTTGACCATCTCATTAACCTGCACGGTCTCGGGGTGTAATGACCCCAGCACCTCACCACCCAGCCATCTGAATGTCCTTGCTGCTCTTTTGTAGTCAACTCCCTCCCTGTTTCTTGAATCATCAGTCAGTGGCTTCTCACCCACTTTGGGCAGAACTCTGTGCAGGGACCGTTCGCACTCCCCACTCAACATTTACTCCATGGTCAGGTCTCCATTCCCCCTCAGCTGCCTTCTCCCTGTCCCCCGCCCTTCTCTGCCCTTCCTCCTGGACCCTCAAAGCTGTGCAAGTCAGTCTTGCTTCACATCTCATCTTCTCCTTGCCTTCGTTGATGTTTGCTAAGCTCCTTTTCTCTCTGGAGCACGCATTGCCACTCTTACCCTTGCTCCAAGCACTTATTAGTCCTCTTAATTTGGCTGAGGCCATTTTAATCAGTTTTCTCAACCATCTGGTTCCCATTATTCATTCATTGACTCACCATCCATTCAGTCATTCTTTCAGTCACTCAATTATTCGCTCGTCTGCCTCCCTCCCTTCATCCTATCTTTCCCTCTCATGTCCTGTAGGAGGCAAGCAGAGTCTTTAAAGCAATGGTTATTGAGATTGACAGGCAGATGGTTTGTGAATGGCATTTCTGGGTTGAGTATGATTATCCACTGAATGTTTGTGTTCTGTCCACATTCATATGTTGAAATCCTACCTCCCCATGTGATGGTATTAGGAGGGGGACCTTCGAGAGGTAATTAGGAGGAGATGAGGTCAAGAGGGTAGAGCCCCCATGAATGAGATTAGTGCCCTTACTAGAGTCACTAGAGAGTCTGCTTCTCCCTACTCTCTGCCATGTGAGGATACAAGAAGTTAGTGTCTGCTGACCTGGAAGAGGTTTCCAGAACCTGGCCATGCCAGCACCCTGACCTTGGACTTCCACTCATAGAACAGTGAAAAATAAATTTCTGTTATTGATAAGCCACCCAGCTTACGCTGGTTTGTTCCAGCAGCCCAAACTGATTGAGACAGGCCCTAACAACAAATCCGCAAAGGCTGAGGTCCGTCCCTTCTGCTGTTGCCCTCTTTCCACCCCCAACCCAACAAAGACAATCAGCCTCGAGAATGGAAGGGATTGGGCTTTAGTAATGGGGCCTCAGAAATTACCTCGTCCCATCTCACAGATGAAAAACAGAGGCTGGGAGGGTGAGCTGGCTCCTTGTCAGGGGCAATGTAATGCAGTGTGAGGTCCCTGGTTTATAGACTCGGGCAGATAGGTGCTAAATCCTTGTTCCGCCAGCTTCAAGCTGTGTGTCCTTGGGCAAGGGACATCTCTCTGAGCCTCTTGTTTTCATTTAAAAATTGGATTATAACATCTACCTTGCAGTGTTGTTGTGATGATTCGATAGAGTACATGTAAAGAGTCTTGCTCATCCCCTTACAAATAGTAGTTGCTCAATAAATGGTGGCTATCATTAGCTGAGACCCAAATCCAAGAACCCAAATTCTTAGTACTGCCCTTTTTTGTGATCCATACTCACTAAGCCCCCTTTTCTGTGAAGCCCTCTTGTACCTCTCCCTCAGAGTGAATCTCACCTTTCTCCTTGGCTCATAGGATTTTTCTTTTGTCATGTTTGGGGCAGTCATTTCCTTCTGCCTTGGATCGCGAATATTTGCTACCTCTCTAGCTCCTCTCTTGGGTCGCATAGCTTGAGGACCCACTGGGGTCTCCTGCTTTTGGGGTCTCTTAGTGTAGTAGTCTTCAAACTCTTAAGATGATTAAAAATCACCAGGGAGGATGGGGCACCTGGGTGACTCAGTGGGTTAAACCCTCTGCTTTCGGCTCAGGTCATGATCCTGGGGTCCTGGGATCGAGCCCCGCATTGGACTCTCTGCTCAGCAGGGACCCTGCTTCCTCTTCTCTCTGCCTGCCTCCCTGCCTATTTGTGATCTCTGTTAAATAAATAAATAAAATCTTTAAAAAAAAATTAAAAAAAAATCACCAAGGAGGGGCACCTGGGTGGCTGAGTTGTTAAGCATCTGCCTTCGCCTCAGGTCATGATCCCAGAGTCCTCAGATCCAGCCCTACATTGGGCTCCCTGCTCAGTGGGAAGCCTGCTTCTCCCTCTCCAACTCCCTCTGCTTGTGTTCCCTCTTGTTGTGTCTCTGTCTGTCAAATAAATAAATAACATCTTTAAAAAAAGAATCACCAGGGAGGCTTTTCAAAAATGCAAATGACTCAGTCCTCTCTCCAAAGGTTTAGATTCAACAAGCCTGGTCCATGAATATAGATTTTTAACCCTCCACCTGCCTGATTCTAATGTAGGTGGATTATAGAGCTCTGGCAATTACAGCGTATCTACCTATTCTAATGGCTTGCATGTAGTAGGTGCTGCAGAAATCTTCATTAAGTGAGTTATAACAAGATGCACTGTATCGATGGTTTATTGCTATATAACAAGACACCTCTAAACAGCAATTTGTAATTTCTCATTAATTTTGTGGGCCAGTGGTCTCGATGGTTCTGCTGGGCTCATCTGGGTGCCTCCTGTGGTTGCATTCGGCTGGAGGGTCAGCTGGGGCTCAGCCAGCTGGGCCAGCTGGACTTCTCTCTACAGGGCGTCTTGCATCTTCAAAGAGGTTAAACCAAGCTTCCGCACATGGTGGCAGTAGCATTCAGGAGGCTTGGCGGGCTCTGCTCAAGCATCTGTCAAGTCTCTACGTGTGTTACACTTGCTGACATCTCATTGGCTAAAGCAAGTCACATGGCGCATCCATAGGGGAGGGACCACACGTAAGTGTGGCTAATGGGAGGCTTGATTGATTGACGGGTAGGGCCGCAAGATAAAACACAGGACAACCCTTAGTGAATTTCTGATAAGTAAAGAATAATTTTTTTTTTTTGTATTAGTATGTTCTATGCAATACTGGGGATGTATTTACCCTGAAAAAATATGTTTTATTTATCTGAAATTCAAATTTAACTGGTCATCCACATTTTTGTTTGCCGTATCTGGCATCGCTATATCGGAAACCATTAATGTAATAATCTACAACCTCGCTGTTGTGTTTTCTTAATTGTTATTATGGAGCTGCTGCTTTGGGTTTCTCTGCCTCAGACGGTTTCAAAAGTGGATGCTTCCTTCTTTGCTGCTCCCAAGTACTAAGAGCAACATAGAGTATTCTGAGTTCTCCTACCCCATGTTTTCTAGATTTTTCGAAGAGCAATCTCTTCCTCACTCTTTTCTTCTTATGTGGTATCTCAATTCTTGAGTACCTTCTCTTCAGATCAGAGTTGCTTCTGGAGTCAAGCATTTTCTCCATTTTTCCTAAGCAGTCCCGCCCCACACCCCTGCACCCCCCACCAGACTTTGTTCTAGACACATTTTTATATGTGTCTTCATTTTTATATCACGGGTTCCCTCAGCAGTCTGGGGAAGCCTGTGAGCCCCTTCTCTGTGTCATGTTTTTAAATGCATGAAATAAAACACAAAGGAGCATCCAGGGGTTATACTGAAATTCAGTTTATCAAACTATTGATAAAACAAAAGCAACAAGAGTTGTGATATAGTAATGTTTGAACTTCTTTATTAACACAAGGAATCATAGGATCTAGAGGCAGGTCTCCTTTGAAGTAGCTGGTGAGGATAAATCAGTTTTCAATGACATTGAAATTCAGTTGTCAAAACATTGATAAGACAAAAGCAACAAGAATTGTGATATAATCATGTATGTACTTCTTTGTTAGCACATGAAAGAATAGGATCTAGAGGCAGGTCTCCTTTGAAGTAGTAGATGAGAATAAACAATACTTCAAGATCCCTGCGACAACTGTAATATGATACAGAAAAATTGTGATTCTCTTGGTCACAGAATCAAAGGTATTGAAAGAAATGCCAAAGAGCAGAAATTAAAGATGATTTTTTTTTTCTTTTTTTGGACCATTCAACCTCATTGACCCCTTATTTCTATCCCTGGCTCACCAAGAGGCCCCAGTTAAGACTGTGCATCTCAAACAACATGCATCGAACCCCTTCTTGTCCTCTTCTACCTCTGATGGCACAAGCAGCTCATTTCACTTTAAAACTACAACTGATTAAGCCACAGTTAAAAGCATTGGGAAGCAATTATAACTTAAGTTAAATATTAAGATCTTTCATGGAGGGCATTAGAAGTAGGAAAGGAAAAGTGAATTGAGGGAAATTGGAGGGGGAGACGAACCATGAGAGACCATGGATTCTGAGAAACAAACAGGATTTTGGAAGGGAGGGGACTGGGGAGATGGGTGAGCCTGGTGGTGAGTATTATGGAGGGCACATATTGCATGGAGCACTGGGTGTGGTGCATAAACAATGAATCTTGGAACACTGAAAAAATAAAATAAAATTAAAAAAACAAAACAGTGAAAAATATTAATTATAAAGGACATTGGGGAGGGTATGTGCTATGGTTAGTGCTGGGAAGTGTGTAAACCTGGCGATTCACAGACATGTACCCCTGGGGATAAAAATATGTTTATAAAAAATAAAAATTAAAAAAAAGATCTATATAAAAATATAAAGATCTATAAAAATATTAAGATCTATAAAAAATTAATATCTATATAAAAATATTAAGATCTTTCTTTCTTTCTCTTTAAACCAATGGGAACTTCACAGATATTATCCAAAAGATGGAGTTGAGTCCTTGCTGGGAGACTGGGGTTTTCAAGATGAAGCCCTCAAAATTAATTCAAACAATGACCTGTGATCTTAACTTGTAATTACTGTTTAAACTAAATTGTTCTTTTGCCTGATGTGGTTATTGCTTATCACATCATTATTTGCCCAGCATCATTTCCTCAGTAAGTGCTTCCCTTTCTCTGTGCAGATGATGTCACTGATCGAATGTCCTTCCAGAAGGCCTGATTGATTTGGGCTCTTCTAGCCTTTTCTATTCAGGTGATGGGTTTCCCTTGGCTTCCGGACACCACCCTTTTCTGCTCTCACTCCTGTCTTGCTAGTTTTGTCATTCTCCTCTGCTGACTTGATATCCTTTGGTTTCAAAATCACCGAGTATCCTGGGCTCAGTCCGGGGTCCTGTTCTGGTGTGTACTCTTTTTTTTTTTGGCCTGATCTCATCCAGCCTAAGCCTGTATAAACTACGTATTTGGTGATAAGGGTGAGATTATTATCTCTGGACTGGCCTTGCTGTGTTCCAGATTCTCACATCCATTATTTCTTCCTCTCGTCCAGGTCAGCACCTTAGGGTCATTCCAAGTGTAACGCCGGCAGTTTTCACACGTTGATTCTCCAGATGTGTCTTCTTTCTAGACCTCCCCACTTCAGGGAATGTCATCAGAATCCACCCAGCAGCTCCAGCCAAACAACTAGAAGTCCTTCTGTTTATTTCCCTTACCCCCATGGAATGGCAAGTCCTGTTGCCTAACCCTCCCAACCAGATCTGAGCCCCACTCAGCCATCTTCACAGCCACCATCTGTGCGGAGGCTCCATTATTGCTCATATCACCCCCCAGTGGGTGGATCCCTGGTTCCTAACCAATACCCCTCCCTCTCCTCTTACCCTCATTACCTACTCATTAGATAATAGCAGAGTGATCTTCTAAATTAAATCATGCCATCCCTAGGCTCAAACCCCTCCCTATCCCTTCCCATTGCTCTTAGAACTCCCACCCCTCAGGTGGTCTGTACAATTCTACATCACTGATTCCTGCAGACCTCAGGGGCCACAGCACCTGCCACTCACCTGTTTTAAGAACCACTTTGGGACCAGTAGTAAGGACACTAACACATCGGATGCCAGCCAGGCTGCTAAGGGCAATTGGGTGGTCTTTGACTGTACAGAGAGGGTTCTTTTTTTCATTTTTATGTCTATGACAATATGCTGGTTAAATTTTTTTCTCATTCACTTTGATTGGATAAAAAGATGGAACTGCTGAGTTTCTAGATTTTTCTCTTCCACTTTGATTACCTCTCTCAGTTGACCCTTTAGTTTCATTGAATAACCCCACAGGCAAAGCTCTGTGGTCCCCAGACATTCTTACCAACCATCTTGCTGGTCCCTGAAAACCACCAAGTCTGCAGTAGATAGATTCAGAGATTTACTGAGATCCTGGCCATGAAACTGCCCTTGCAGGACAATTGGATCCAGTCTTGTAACTGGCCCCAGATTGAGACCAGGTCCACAGCAGGATGAGGGAAGGTTTGCATAGGAGAGAAAGATGAAATGTGAAGAAGCATGGAGGGAGCCCAGCACAGGGGGCACAGCAGGAGTGGGGAACAGGACAGCCTGGCTGGAATCTAGGGCACCTTCCTTGCTGTTGTTACCACATGTCAAGGGAGTAAGTCCTTCCACCCCCTGGGAAGTGTACATTCGACAAAGAGACTCTGGAGGGGAACGATGAATCATACCTGTACACGGGAGCAAGAAACTCTTATAGATCCTGTTGCTGAAAAAGGCTTTTGAGATTCATCTGTGTAGATAAATCAGGCTCATCCTGCTGCACTGGGGAAAACACCAAGACTGTAGGAGGGAAGTGGTCAAATTCACAGAGCTATGGAGTAACAGGCTTAGGCTCTGTCTCAGGGTAATTAAAGAATAGTTGTACCATTCTTGTCCTAAAGCGAGAATCACTGAGGCCGTGGGGATGGGCTGGGTTGTTAACTGTACACCAGAAATGGTTAGGATGTTTGGCCTTGGCATGAATCCTAGGCACACGGTGACTCCTGGACCATGCTCAGTTCTTATTCAAATCTCAGATCAGCCCAGACTCCCCAGCCACCCCCACCTGAGTGGCAGTTGCATCTGATTCGTTGCTTCCTTATCTTTTCTCCTTGGCTTCTTCACCATCACCTTGAGCTATGCATCGTGGTCTAACACCCAGAATCCATCCCAACCCCTTCTAGAGTACCTTCTTTCACTATTAAGGCTGGAAAGCTAGCAGTTATATTTCCCAGACTCCATTGCAGCTGCGGTTCTAGAGGAAATTCCGATTCTATCAGTTATATGTCGGCAGATGAGATGGGAAAGGTGGGGGCCCTCCTCCTGCTGCAGGTGCTGGGGTGTTGGATTCTTCTGCAGCAGGTCCCCATCTCTGCTCACTGCATTCTGGGATGTGGAAAGCCAGTTGCTTCTGCAGTAGCAGCAAGAAGGGATTCTTGATTGTTGTATCACAAGGACAGTGGCCCACTCTTGAAATCAGTTGTCCTGCGGTGGCCTTCCTGATTGTGGCAGAGACAGCTCCCCTGCTGAGCAAGTTCTCAGATGCATTCTTGGAGGCTGAGCGTGGAGCACGTCCCTCCAGTCCTTTCAGTGATTTTATAAGTACTTGTGGTGGATTGTTTGCTAAAATGGCTAGGATATTCTTACATCGCCCTGTATCCATGCTTCTTTGCAGTGAGATTTTACAGCCCATTCCAGCAAGACATGGGTCCGTTTCCCCACTCCTAGAATTTGGGCTAGCATTGTAATGAAGTTCGTTTTCACCAACAGAATGAGGCAAAATGACATTGTACCCAGTCTGAGCCTACCCCTTAGGAGACCTCGTGTACATTTTCTCCCAGCAGCCATGTGAAAAGCTCAAGCCAGACTGCTCAGTGATGAGAAATATGTGGTCCAGTGGTCCTCATCATGTTCAACCAACAGCCAATCAGAGGCCACATGCAGAGCTGCTTGGCTAATTTGCAAATGACAACAGACAAGAGTGAGTCTAGCCAAGACCCGAAGAACCACCCAGCTACACTCAACCCAAAATTGTTAGAGAACTGTGAACTAAATAAAGGGCTCTTGTCATAAACCACAAAGTTTAGAATGGTTTGTTACCCAGCAAGAGATACCACAGAGAACATCTGATTCTGGAATTCAATCCACTACTGCTTAAAATACCTGCAGTGGTTTTTGTTGTCTGCCATTGAGCCTTGACTGATACACACTTATATCCGACATTTCCAAAACTGAGCTCATCGTGTTCCCTGACAGAACCATCACTCTCTCCTGGGTTTCTATCTAGCCATTTACAGCTCTTCTCCTGTGCCATTGTATGCAATCCACCCCTGAGATTGTTGTTTCTACTTTCCAAATACCTGTTGCTCTGTCCACTGTCCACATAACCTTCATCTTCATCTCTTGCTTGGTCAACAAATGTCTCCCCTCTGGGTTGCCTGCTTCTACTCTTGTCCTCTTCCCAATGTTTTTTTTAATCAAGCAGGTGGGCTGATATCTTAAAAATGCACATCTGATGGAAGTGTTGAATCACTAGATTGCACATCTGAAACTAACATAACAATTTATGTTCACTATAGCGGAATTAAAAAAAAAAAGACAAAAAAATACATCCCAAAATGCGTATCTCATAGTGGTGTATACCGCACCCCCCCCCACACACACAGGATGTGCTTCATCAGTCTCATAATGAACACTCTTATTCTCTCTCTCTCCACTATAGACCCCCTCCTTTGGCTTCTAGAACCACCTTTTCTCCTTTCCATCGCAAGACCTTTGCACATGTTGTTTCTTACGTCTCAGACACTTTGCTTGCTTATCTGGTTATTTCCTGCCCAACATTCAGAGCCTAGTGAGAATGCCACCTGATCCTCAAAGTGCACAATGATCCTTCCCCGCTGTGTACACACACACACACACACACACACACACACACACAATGTCAAGTCTTCCCATTACATGTTCCAACAAAACCTGGCATAATTGTAAGTAAACAGGATTTCGTATTTACTTATATACCATCTTTTCCCACTGCTAGGTTCCTTGAGGGAAGGGACCTTGGTGACTGTTTATTTTCAATGGCTAGAAGGTACATTTTGTACAAGACACTCAGGAAATTTGTTAAGCGAAGGAATGAAGTATACGCCTGTCCCTCAGGTTGACTTCTCTTTAGCAGAATAACCCCTTGGATGCACTGTCACTGGGATAACTGTCAATATGCAGACCCCTGTGCTTTGTCTCCAGGTGTCCTTTTTATGAATTTGAATTTTTATTTTCTTGTGGTAGGAACACTTAATGTTAAGATTTACCCTCTTAACAGATTTTTTAAAAAACATAAGTATTGGTGGGTGTTTGGGGGACTAACTCAGGGTTATTTCAGTGATTGCTGTGCATGCTATAATGATAGATTTTAAGTGTACAGTGCATTGTTATTAACTGCAGGCACAATGTTGTACAGCAGGTTCCAGAATTTATTCATCTAGCATAACTGAACCTATATGCCCTTTGACAATTACCTTCTCCCCCCTTGCCCTGGTAACCACGTCCTACACTTTGCTTCTGTGAGTTTCACTATTTCAGACACCTCATATAGGTGGAGGCCTGTCATATTTATGTCTCCATGACTGGCTTATTCCACTTAGCATAATGTCCTCAAGGTTTGTGCCTATTGGTACATATGGCAATATTTCCTTCTTTCTTTTTTTTAAAGGGCTAAATAATATTCTGTTATGTTATATATAAAAGATCTCATAATACATATTGTATGTAGACTATTTCAATATACCATATTTTCTTTATCCCTTCATCCCTTATATTCTGATTCAGTCAGCCTGGCCTCAGATCTGGGCATCTGCAATTTTAGCAGCATTCTCTGGGAAATCTCCATGGACCTAACTTGCGGGAAAGGTCTGGATGGAGTAAGTGCTTATGATGCACCTGTTACACTTCTTGGTGTGTAGATGTGTAAGTCATGGAGCAGCCTCCAAGTATCTTATTTTAACTGGGGAGTCAAGCCTTTCCTGCATAAAGTATTTAAGTGGATGGCATATGACGAAATTTCCTAAGAAGAGCTTTCTTTTATGGATCAGAGATACATGGGGGTGGGAAAACGCAAAGCTCTTAAGATGTTAATTTCTCACTTGAGATTTGGGAGGAAATCTGGCTACTGGAAAGCACGCTGGCTTGGACTCTTCGTGGTCTGGAATTCTATCTCTTCTTGAGCTAACTGTATAACCTTGAACAAGTTGTCTTATGTTTTCTGAGCCTCAGTGTCTTCATTCTTAAAATGGAGGTGATGGTAAGAATATAATCCGTATCTTACAGTGTCGTGTGCTTGTTAGAAATATTATAGGCAATGTGCTCAGCCCAGCGCTTGGGCTTCCGCTGAGTACGCCAATGGTGAATTGTATTGTTACTCCCAATGGTCAAGCAGGACATAGCCGTTGTTCTTTTTAATTGTAATTTCAGGCTACAATCAGAGAAGGGTTCATAGACCTGGAAACGTGTGTTGGATTTGAATGCTCGCATTGCCATTTCTTAGCTGTTTGGGGTTTTCAGCACTTACTTTGCTTTCTGAATCCAAGTTTGTTCATCTTTATTGAGGGTAAGACTGTCTATCATATGTTCTTGTAACCTGAGTTAAATTATAATAAAGTCTAGATAAAGAACCAAGCATGCATGGTAACTTGAACATTTTAGGTGATCAGTGAATGCTCAGCAGCTTTCAGCATTGGGGTTAAGGATGGAGTACTCTTATGTATGAGAAAGTACCCACCCACTGTTTAAGAAAGAGCTTAGAAATTATAGGGAATAAGTGAAACTAATATTGACCAAAGAACATGTCTTTGAAAAATTGATGAGAATCTGGGAACTCTATGAGTTAAAATACAAGATTCTTTTGTTGCAAGAGATACTAAATATTTTTGTTGCAAGAGATAACTAAAACCTACTTGAAAAAAATTGAAAGGAGTATTTTATATAACGTGTGTCTTATGTAATTGATGAGTTCCGAAGAGGGTCAGTTTCAGGTACAGCTGTAGCAAACGATCATCGATCATTGGGACATGGTCAGGCTGTCCACATCTCACGGAGCTCCTCACTGTTGGCTCAACTGCCAGGCTCCCCACTAGCATTGGAAAAAGACTCCCAGGAGCTCCTAGTTTTCATTCTGTTCTGTCCTTAATCCCGTCAGGAGGAACATTCGTTTTCCCTAAACTCTTCAGCATGAGTCCTTGAGTTAATGATGACTAGGTTGACCTGGGTCATTTGTCCACCTATAAACCCCTTACTGTGAGCAGAAAGATACCATACCATGATTGGCACAGGACTGGGCCATGTGCCTGCCCTTGAATCTGGTGTGGCTGATGCTAGCCATAACTCAGATCCCAAGAACTGAGAGTTAGGGGATGGTGGGTCTCCCCCCAAAATGTGAATGTTCTACTCAGAAGGGGGAATGGACCCCAGATACAGAAAAACAACAGATCCCACTATATTCATTTCCCTTCTTATGCTGTTTTCATTTACCCTTGTCTATTTCCATCTCCCAACATTCTAGGAAGAAAAGACTGTGTGCTTCTTTCCCACAATGAGATTTGGGAGCCAGAACTACATCTTTAATTTGAAACCAGTCTTTGGTGGGAGACAAATCTGAGATCTGGAGGCAGTCCCAGCAGCAGTGAGGTGGGGAATGGGATGCAGGATTAGTCCTCTGGGGCCATCAGAAGGGGAAAAGGACCCATGGGAAGTCAGGCTGAGAGAAATGTACCAACCGCAACAGAAACGGTTCCTGGCTGCTGGCTATGCCGCCCTGTTTCTCCCCCCCAATTCCCGTTCTTACCACAAAATGCACATTATGAGTCAGGGCAGCTTGTCCTGGCTGGAGTCTCTCCTCTTTGCTGACACCATGGTGCCCCAGGGATCCCCCTGCTGGAGGACAACCATCCTTCTGGTGAAGCAGGGATCTATTTGATGGGTGGTACATTAAGCTATGCCTCATGGGGGCCAGAGCTACTAAACTAGACTCCATCCCCAGGAACTGAGCAAACTACGTTGCCCAGCCTCTACATCCAAGACAGGACAGCAGCAGCCTTCTTGCAGCAAGAGTGGGTTCCCTGAACTCAGCATTTTCCTCCTAGAAACCAGTATCACTAAAGGGACTCTCCCCATCCTCCTGAGGACCCCAGAGATCACCCACAGCCCTTGCCAGGTGCTGTGTTTGCTTCCATCTCTGTTCTCATCCATTTTTCTTCTTGTCATGGGAAAAGACTTAACAAAACACTCACATTAATAATTCTGATTCCCTGTAAATGGTCGAAACCCCAGAAGAGCCCCTTGACCTCTCTGATCACAATGCCCCCACCACCTCCCCCTCTCCTTGGAGCCCAGCAACATCTCTTTACATTCATGTGAGTCCAGAACCTGGTAATAACTTGTAACTCCATACGTTCTGGCTTCCTGATTATTAATCATTCCCTACTGAGAACATTAAAGTGGTTTCCGACTTGGGACTTTCATTTCTAAAACATTGTCGCACTTCTTTCATGAAGCAATTTCATCAGCTTCTCAAGGACCAGACCCAGAGGTCATTCATAGGTACAACTACAATTAACTGGGAATTGGGATGACTGTTGTCTTGCGTAAAAGCCTATTGTTCTATTTTAAGTTCTAAGGGCAGCTTTAAACCATGTATCTCAGTGGTTCCCAACTGGGAGCGAATCGCTCCCTCTCCCACCTCAAGGGACATTTGGCAATGTGCAGAGACATTTTCGGTTGTCGCAGATTCTGGTGGCGGTGGTGACATATGGTGTGTAGAGATCAGGGATGGAACTCAACAATCTATGGGGCCCCTGGCAGTTCCCTGCCACAAAGAATTATTCAGCCTTGAGTATCACTAGTGCCAAGTTTGAAAAAATGCCAATATACACCAAGGATAGTTATGATTTACTCATTAATTCATTGATTCATTTATCCCTTAACTATAGAATATCTACTCTGTGTCAGACACCATTCTATGTATCAAGGATTTAACTGTGACCCAAACAGGGTACTTGTTTCCATGGAGATATTTTTCTAGTGAGATACTCTCACAATAAGTGCATTAAAAAAAATAAGATGCCTTAGAAGGTTATATATGTCACCAAAAAAAAAAAAAAAAAACCCACCAAAAAAACAAAAAATAAAAAACAACAGAGGAGTGAATTGGAAACAGGACTGGGGCCCTATTAGATATGGAGATTATGGAAGGTCTCTTGAGGAGTCAGCATTTGATCCAAGACCTGAAATGGGAAAGGAAACCAGCATATGAAAATTGTGATGAAGCACTGCAGAGAGAATGGCAAGTGCAAATGTCCTGGGTCAGGAAAAGCAATAATAAGACCACTATGCCTGGAAGAGGGTGAGTAGAAGAGAGAGCAGAGAGACAAGAGGAAAAGTGGGTCTCGACAGATGGTGCAGAGCTAGGGTCCATAAACCTGAAATTAGAGGTTCCAGATGGTAAATATTTCCAGCTTTGTGGGCCAGTTTTTGAAGCAACTACTCAATTTTCCCATTGTAGTGCAGAAGCAGCCACAGCAATTTGCAAACCTGAGAATGAGTGAACGTGCAAATGAGTGAACATGGCTTTCTCCCAATAAAACTTTATTTACAAAATCACACAGTGGGCTAGAGTTTACTGATCGCTGGTGTAACATCTCTTAGAAT
Source organism: Mellivora capensis (assembly GCA_004024625.1). NCBI lineage: Eukaryota > Metazoa > Chordata > Mammalia > Carnivora > Mustelidae > Mellivora > Mellivora capensis. The sequence goes on from PISX010009297.1 coordinate 45,459, forward strand.
CTAGGAAGGAGTTTGAATTTTAGGTACCTAACGATGATTTCAAGCAGAGGGATAATAATGACTTTTAAGTGTGGCTCACAAGGGGGTGCCTGGGTGGCTCAGTCGTTGAGTGTCTGGCTTCAGCTCAGATCATGATCCCAGGGTCCGGGGATCTAGCCTTGCATCAGGTTCCCTGCTCAGTGGAGAGTCTGCTTCTCCTTCTCCCACTCCCCCTACTTGTGTTCCCTCTTTCGCTGTGTCTCTCTCTGTCAAATAAATAAATAAAATCTTTAAGAAAAGAAAAAAAGTGTGTTTCACAAGAATAACCCCACCACTGGCCTTGTGACCTTAGACACACATAACACATTACCTCTAAGTGCCAGAATGCCCTCATTTGTAAACTAAAATGGGCCAGTCCCCACTAGATTATTATGTGGACAGGACCAATGGACAGAATGAGAGAAGCGTCATTTGCAAATGCAAGGACGGTGGCTGTTCGAAGCGTTTCCATCTGTGGAGGCCCCCAAACCTTCTCACGCAGCTTTTCAGCCTTCTAGTATGAAAGATGGCTCTGTTTCCAAGCTGGAGGAGCTTCCTGAAACTCCAGGAGGCAAAATTACTCATTTGCGATCGCATAAGGCATAAACAGTTGTGTTTGGGCTCCCGCCCGCCTGTCTGCATGTTTTTCAGCTCAAATATAGACTTAGTGCTCACTGCCTCGTGGGTGATGCTTCTCCCCTAGTATGCTGATGAACTTTCTTTTCTCTGCAAAGGAGTCACCTCTCATGAAGAAGCTGCTTCCTCTACCTTGCTTCTCCTTGGCCAAGGGACCCTGTAGTCTCGTGGCTCTGTGCCCAGGGGAGCTCAGAGTGAGTTAACAGAGTGGGGACCTGAGAGGCAGGAGCTGGGTCCTGGAAGCTGGACAGGTCTGTGGCAAAGGAGCAGGCAGCCTCTTGGGAAATGGTGGGAGAAGTCCTGCTGGCCTGGAAGACCGGGTCTGCACTCCCTATTTCTTAGAACAGGACCCAAAGTCCTCACGCTGGTCTTCCTGCCACCCTCTAAAACACTAAGCACATTCTCTTCTCTGGGTTTCTGCACAAATTGTTCCTTCTGTCTGGCTTGCCTCTCTTCTAGCTTTTCCTTTGCTTGCTTGGTCACTTTGCCTAAATATTTGCATCAACATCTCACCCTCAAAGTGACCTTCCTGGACTAACTCATTTAAAACTGCACCCCAGCCCACCCATCACTTTCTATCCCTCTATTCTTCTTTCTTTCTTTTAAAAAACACATCATATATTCTTACCTGGTATTACATTACAGGCTTACGAGTCTGCTCAGTTTCTGTGTGCCCCATTCAAATGCAAGCTCCCCTAAGGCAGGGATTTATTACATTTCTGGCCCGTATCCCTGTCTCCTGCCTGGTATACTACACATAGTAGGAATTAAACATTTATGTTGAATAAACCAAAGACCGTCAGTTAGTGTGGGATGGATGCCAGCCACTGCCAGGCAGATGATCCCTAGTAGGTTAGTCTAGTAACAGTTGAGTTCTCCAGCAGGTGCCAGGAAGCCAACCGTGGAGGATCTGGACACATGCAATAAACAGATTGTATCAGAGTCACCTAGCTGCTAAAACAAATCAACTCCCACATTTCTGTGATTTAAGACAATCTTTCTCTTTTACTCATATGACAGTCCATTGTGAATTTTCCTGTTAATAGGAGGCTTTCCTCCAGGTGGTGTTTCAGGAACCCAGACCTTTTTCAGTTTTGTGGTGCTGCCACCCCTAAGGGCTGAGACATCCTTATACATCTAGTTGGAGGTGAGAGGGAAGAGGGAGAAAATGCATAGCCCTTTCTCCCCCACCTTGGCTTGGAGGAGGCATCCACTTCTGCTCCATTCCCTTGGTGAGAACTGATCACATGTTCTCACCAGGCTGCAAGGGAGGCTGGGAGCTGTTTCTAAGTGGGCACCAGTCTCCCCACCATAATTATCTAAGAAGCCCCTGGACTCCATGCCCCAAATGTTGCATTTAACTCTCTGTCAGATGGACCTGTCGTGTCCCCTTCTCTCTCTTACATTGCCAGCCTACCCACTGCTCCTTCCCACAAACAGCGGATGGACATGTTCGTGCTCCCCAGCCTGCAAACCTTTTTTCCTGAATCGAAACCCTTTCAAGCTACTGACACGGCCCCCTCCTTCCCTTCACAGCTGCCGAACTTCTTGGAAGAATTCTCTACTGACTTCACATTTCTCACAAATTACATATTGCTTAGTTTACTGGAACTCCTCCAACTCAAAGTCACCAATGACCTTATTGCTAAATTTGGTATTCCCTTTTCAGCCTTCATTCTATATGTCTTCTCTGCAAAATTTGACTCTGCGGAGCACACCTTCTTACTGAAGCTCGTGCCCTTCTGAGCTCCCATTCTCCCAGTTCTCATCTTAGCTCCCCAGTTGCCCTTAGTCACCATCCTGTCTTCATCGCCACGCTGGTGTCTTTGACTTCGGTCTTGAGTACACCTCTCTCCTTCCTCACCATCTCCTGGGGCTGAAAATATCTTGCGTGGCTGAAGTCTTTTGTGTTCTTCTCCTTGGGCTGCGGTAACAAATTACCACAAACTGAGTGGCTTCAAATAACAAATTTATTCTCTCAGTCTTGGGGCCAGATATCCAAAATCAAGGTGTCAGGAGAGTTGGTTCCTTGTGGAGGCTCTAAGGGAGAATCTGTTCCTTGCCCCTCTCTAGCATCTAGTGGCTCTGGCATCCTTGGCAATCACTCTAATTTCTCCTTTCCACTGTGTTCTCTCTGGGTTTCAAGTCTCCCTCTCCCTTCTCTTATTTGGAAAACACTCATTGAATTTAGGGCTCTTAGTTCAGGATGATCTCATTTTAAGATTGTTAAATTAATTATATCCACAAAGAAATTCACACTGACAGCTACAGGGGGTTAGAACTTGGACATATCTTTTCGTGGGACACTATTTAAACCATGATACTTCCCAAATTTGTACTCTGTCACTAGCTTCTTGCCTGGGCTCGAGATCCACATTTCCATCTCCAACCACAGGGTACAGAAGAACTTCACATGTACAAGTCCAAACTGGCATTTACAATTTTAATTCCCTCAACTCTAATCATTCTGGATTTACTCTTGTGGTGGATGGCTCACCATCTGTCCACTCTTACAAGCTGGAAGCATGAGACTCATCCTGGATTCCTTCCTCTCTTACCTCCCACCTCCAATCAGGCACTGATTTGTGTTGCTCTGACTGGGAACTATCCCCCAAGCCTCTCCACTTCCAGCATATCCATCTTGGAACAGCTCTCAATAGTTTTCACCAGTGGTTTGCCCACAGCTCCTTAAGCAGCTCTCTTGACTCCTTCCCTCATTTTACCATGGCTACAGCTGCCGGAGCTTTCAGCATGAAGCTGATCATGTTAGAGGTCCATAAGCCTTGATTCAAAGCTTTGAGTCTTCCAAAAATTCAGAATCCTTTGGGTTTAAGAAAAACAAGATACAGCACATTATATAGGTCTAGCCATGTACGCCAGGACCACACACACAGAGTGAAATGTATGAATAGTCACATGAAGAGGGAAAAATGAAGACTGTGAATAGCCTCATGTAAGTTCAGGCAGTGTTTGCTGCCACATTGTTTTGGGCCAAACTCATGAAAAGCATTCAGTTGTCAGCTTCAAGAATGTTAAAATTATGGACAAGGATTGGGGACTTATACCCTTTTCCTGGAAGCCCCAGTTGTCTTCTGATGGTCTCTCTTAGCAGGATTTGAAAATTGATGACTTACAACTGGCCTGTGGCCTATAGACATGTTGTGTTTGGTCATCACAATATTTGTCAACATCTCAAATTGAAAGCCTTTAGCAGGAACATGCACCCAACAGTTCATGAAGTTGGCCAGCTTTCTACCAGCACATAGATCTTAACAACCTATGGCTTCACATACTCACATTTTCTTCCTTATCCCTGCAGGTATTTAAACTTGAGTAGCCTGGTCTCAGGATCTGCAAATCCGAGTCCCAGGTTGCTTCTCCACGATCATCCTGACTCCTTCTCCCATGTCTTCTCTCAGCCTCCTTCTCATCCTGGGCATATCATATTATCCAGGTAAGTGAAACTTCTTAGATTATAAAGTAAAACTTCATGCCTTGGCATATGCTTTTGCCTCTGCCTGAAATACTCTTTCACCACCATATTTCTGAGATTCAAAATTTATTCGTTCAAGGGGGGTGGGGTAATGGACATTGGGGAGGGTATGTGCTATGGTTAGTGCTGTGAAGTGTATAAACCTGGCGATTCACAGACATGTACCCCTGGGGATAAAAATATGTTTACAAAAAAAAAATAAAAATTAAAAAAATATTGAAAAAAAATTTATTCGTTCAACAAAAATCTATGGAACATCTACTCATGAGTACCTAATATGTTTCCAGGGATATGGGAGAGAGTCAGACAGACAAATCCCTACCTTAGTAGAGTCTACATGATCCACCAAACATAACCTGCCAATTAATCTTACTATTACTGTATAATTAAATGTACTATCGATGCCACTTTACTTTCTCTTATTCCCATGACTTTGTTCCTATGACAACTCCATCATGGCAACTTGTTACTCAAGGTATTGTACTTCCTTATGTACGTGGCTGAGCTGTCCACAGCATGTGAGCTTCTAGAGGCCAGAATTAACATGTAGGGGTTCCTGTGAGCCAACAGTCATATCTACAACTCTTTACTAGTTGGATTTCTTGGATTTGCTGTGTTTCCGTGTTCCCTGGGCTTGCTCTCTTGACTTAAATCTGGACACCTTGAGTCACCCAAGGTCCAACTTCTATATCAATGTAACATATTTTAGATCTTTCTTACGGCCATCCCTTCCTTTTGGGGTCTCATCTCTGTATTAGTTGGGATGGAGTAGGTTGTGTTACTGTTATAACCATGGCATCATAGTGCCTCAACACAACACTAATTTATTTCTGTTAATACTATATGTCCAACGTGGATAGAAGGGTGCTCCCTCTTGACAAATGCTGCACATTTGTGGTGCTGGACAGAGTGAGATGTGGCAATTTATACTTTGGCTCTTAAAGCTTCTACCTGGAATTTACTCACACCTTATCTGTTTACAGTTTGTTGCTAAAGCATGTTATGGATCATATAACTTTCAGGGGATGGGGAAGTACCTGGAAGGAGAAGAATTAGAATACTTGCTAATGGACCTGGTCTAGTGACTGCTATAATGAGTTTTCACTTGTCAGAGGCTAACAAAACAGGACCCTCTCTTCTAGGGGAGCAGAGGCAAGAATCCCTTAGGTTTAAGTCAGTCCCTGGCTTTGGAAGTTCTAGGAGCTCAAGCTAGGTTAGGGAGGCAGGGTCTGGGCATAGGTGGGCTCCTTCATGGGAGACAAGGCTGAAAAATAAATGATGGAAGTGAGGTTCTAGGTGGGAATTTGACCACAGGAGCAAAGATTCTTCTGTCGAGGACTGGTGCACACAGAGTTGAATGAAGATTGTGGAACTTTGTCTAAATTATTTGGGTAGTAACCAGGAGCTCCTTAAATTTCCTTTGATAGAGCCATAATTCGTTAATTGAACACTTACTATGTGCGAGGCCTCATCTTGGACTATGGACCATTGTAGCCCAATCCCTGCCTATCCATGACCTTCTTCTTCCTTTTGCTCTACCACATGGGTGGACATTACTGTTTCTGAAATCGTTACGACTCGGGGCCTTGCACGTGCTGTTCCCTTGTCTGGAACATCTTCCCTTTTCTTCTTTATGTGGCAAATTCCTTCTCACCATTCAGACTTCAGCTTAAATATCACCCTATTTCAGTGCACCTTTTTAAATATTCCTCCCACATTCCCTTAGAGCAGGGGTTGGCACACCACAGTCCATGGGCCTGCCACCTGTTTTTGTGGATGCAGTTTCATTCCTCCTTGCTTTACATTTCATCTGCGCTGCTTTTGTCCTACAACAGGTGAGTTGCATAGCTGTGACCAAGGCCATATGGCCCACAAAGCCAAAAATATTTACTCCCTGGCTCTTTATAGAAAATATTTGCAGACCCTGTCCTAGAGTCCCTCCATTGTCATCAGTCATATTTTCCTTAATATACTACTCTGTGAAATTATCTTATCTGTCATTTATTCTCCTTCCCTACTCAAGTGTGCTTTCCATGAGAGTAGGGACCTTGCCTCTTGCTTATGGCTGTGACCCCTGGGCATTTGGAGGCATTCAATAAATACATTTGGCTTGAATGAGAATAATAAATAGATGCTGGGTATACACAGAGCATAATTGGTCTGAAAACCTGAGGAGAGGCTTCGGCTGCCAAATGCAGACCAAGGGGGTGGGTTATGGAAAGAACGGGTGCTCAGGAGATGCAGTATGTTTTCCATCTTCAGATTTTGGTCAACCAGCTGCCATCAGCCTCCATCTGTTACTTAAACCATGAAAGTGCAAGGAATCAATTTCACAGGCTGGCCAAGGATTCAATGGTATGCGGTGTACAATAGGTTCTTATAGTAATGAGGCTCTCAACCTTCTCAAAGGGCTTTGGCAAACACAAGGAAAAGAGGCATGCCATTGGCTCAAGCCACTTCCCTCCTAGACATGAAATCCCATCTGAAATCAGCACTTTATTAAAATGTTACAGTCCCAAATCCTCCCCCAGCACTGCTGGCTCATTCAGTGTCTTACGTGCCCAAGATGGGATAGATTTCCGTGGAAGCCATCATCCCCCATGTCGCACTTTCCTATGTACAAATGATACTTTAAAAAAAGGAAACCAGCTTTTCCCAATTGCATTTTGCTAGAGAAATCAATAGCAATGACTTGTAGGCTCAGGCAGTGTTTTTGAAGAGGAAAAGATGCAGGAGGCAAGTGTAGGGGGCTCGGGGATGGGAGGAAGGAGCTGGGTGTGTTGACAGATTTCACTCTGGAACACCTTCCCTGGACATAGAGGTACAAAAATGGAGGGGGTCCTTTCTGTAAGCGTTGGAGTCATAGAATGTAGAAATACATCTGCACAAACCACCACCACCCTTGGCTCCTATCTTTCTCCCACCCTCTGCTCTGAGTGCACAAGCAGGTTCTATAGGACCTACCTCCGATATAGCTCCTGACTCTCACCTCCTCTCCATCACCAACTGCACGTCCTGGACCAGCTGCCATCAACTTACACTTGGACTAATGGAATGGCCCCCTAACTGGGTTTCCAGTGTCTACTTCTGCTATGGCTTCAAAAACTCATTTTTTCTCCTCGGTTGTGGTGATCTCTTAAAGACATAAGGCAGATCAGTCACCATTCTGGATCAAACTATTCAAACTCCCTACCATGCCAATGAGGTCCTAAAAATCTGACCCTTGCAGAGTCTCTAGGCTCATTTCCTCTACCTTCCCTTCACTCCACCCTGCCAGGTGTCATTGTTCCCTTGCTACAACTCCAACATGACAAGCCTACGTTTCCTGAGAGCCCTTCTGCTCGATGCTCACTCTGCCTGGCATAGTTTTGGCCACTGGTTTTTCCAACCAGCTCCTGTGTTCATTCAGGTCCCAGCTCATATCTCACCTCTTCAGAGAGGCAACCCTGACCCCTTATCATCGCAGTGACCCTCTCTTTAACCCCTTGGGTTATTCCCTCCATGGCCCTCATCACCATCTAAAATCTCTTGTTTCTTTATTTGTGTACTTGCCTCTTACTTCTCTTGCTTCCTTCAGGCCTGAGCTCCAGGCCTCAAACTGTGCCCAGTGCATGGTAGACTCAAGGGGCAAAGTAAGGGATAGCTACTAAATGTCTGAATGCTGCTTACTTTAGAATAACAGATGTTCTGTTAAAGAACTCTGAAAAATAACCTGAGGGCTTTGAAGGGGCAGGGGGGTGGGAGGTTGGGGGAGCCTGGTGGTGGGTATTGTGGAGGGCACGCATTGCATGGAGCACTGGGTGTGGTGTAAAACTATGAATTCTGTTACGCTGAAAAGAAATTTTAAAAAATTAAAAAAAAAAAGAACTGGGCACATTCTGGTCTTTATTCATTCATTTAGTTAATCAATGTCTGTCACCTGCTAGATGCCAGCCTCTGGGCTCAGTGCTGCAGGTAGAGACAAGAAGACTCAGGCTTTGCCCTTAGGTGACTTTGCAAGGGTGAGTAGGACAGACAGAGCATGGGGAGCAGGCAGAGGTTTCTGCCCGGTAAGGCCAGAGCAGAGCTGTCAACTACAACAAAGACCCACAGGAGCACGGGGAGCACCGACTTACATTCCCCAGTGGAGCTGAGAAGACAGCATGGAAGAGGTGGCATTTCAGTTGGGTTTTGAGGGGTGATGAGGAGTGATGTTAGCTGTAGAGGGGGCGTAAGAGGTATGACACCTAGCCAAAAATGAATTCTCCAGAGGTAGAAGTAACACAAGAAGATTAAAGAGGAAAGATGAGTTCCATGAGGTGCTGGTTCTATGATCTTCCTAGGAATGGAAGGGAGGGATAGGGAGAGAGACAGAGAAGTCATCAGGAAAGAGGGAGCAGGAGTAGGTGTGAACGACCATCCCTCAGCTTCATTCTCTTCCCGCAAGTATCATGATCTGTGATGCTCTTTTGCCTTCAATGCGTTACTCAACCAACACTGCACCCACAGGTACTGGGATGGTAGGGATAAATAATGAACCCGATGGCTAGCTCCCTGCTCTCAGGGAGTTCACAGTCAGATGTGTGGACAGGAAATGGGTGGGGTCCATGTGGCCAGTGTTTAACGTGGGAAATTGTGCTGTCTTATGCTCCTAGACATGGGGTAATGGTTAAGTATACGGGCTCTGGAACCTGACTAAGCCCAGGTACAAATCTGGCCTCACACTGTCTTGTGTGAATCTTGGTTTTCTCTCATACAGTGAAATAAGTTTTAAAATGGATGGATGGGATTATAATCATAGCCCCTATTTGTTGAACCAGGCTGTGTGCTAAGGGCTTTTCTTAGAGCATCCCAGTTAATCTGCCCAACCCAGTGACAGTGGTAATATTACTCTAAATTCTATCTACATTTTACAGACGAGGATGCTAAACAGAGTAGTTCAGTAACTTTTTTTAAAGGTCACACAGCTTGGGGACACCTGCGTGGCTCCATCAGTTGAGCATCTGCCTTAGGCTCAGGTCATGATCCTAGGCTCCTCGGATCGAGCCCCGCATCAGGCTTGCTCAGTGGGGAGCCTGCTTCTCCTTCTCCCTCTGCCATTCCCCTGCTTGTGCTCTCTTTCTCTGTCTGTCAAATAAATAAATAAAATCTTCCAACAGAAAAAGTCACCCAGCTTGGTCTGAGTCACGCCAAGCACTCTGGTCAATGCCTTCCCCCTATAGCCACAGAGACTCTGCTGTTCCCCTGGGCAAAGTCCAGCCATCTACTGAATTCCCAACTGATGTGACATCAGACCAAACCATGCCTGAAACCATCTTCCCAAACTGCTGACCCCTTGTCTTTAGGCTTCTGCCTACTGGCTGTAGGCCCTTCTAGACCTTGCCCGTGAGCTTGAGCATTTTGGCCAAGAGTCCTTGCAATCAGCTTTGTGATTCTTTGCTGGTCTTGGGGAGGGGGTGAGTGCTTTCTTTTGGCTCTCCCTCCCACCTTCCAGCATTCTACATTCTAGCTTAAGAGTCATTCCTAAGGACTATAGGACTTTCTGGCAAAGTGTGGCTCTGTAGAATTCACGGAGTCCTTGAGTACAAGTTTCCAGCATCAATAAAGTGGGGAGACTTTCCTCTCTCTAGGCTCCTGCATATAAGCAGGGATATCGAAGGGAGAAATGTTCTTTGCCCCCTTTCTTGAATTAATCACAGTCAGCAGGGGTCAACCCCCTTTCATTCCAAGAATGCATCCATCTCAGGGAGGAGAGTTGTTCCCTCCTCTATCCAGACAGGACCCAGCAAGAAGGTCCTGGGTTGCCTTTGGCCAGTGAATCTGATCTCAGTGGGAGGGTCTATATTCCAGTTTTGGCTCTTCCATTGCCAACAACAGTAGCCTTGGCCAAGTCATAGAGTCTCTCTAGGGACTCTATGACTCTATTCCCATCTCTGGGCTGGCTTCTTGGCAGCCAGCCCAGAGATGGGAATAAATATTTTCCCTAGCGAGTAATCATGAGGCGTGTAAAACAATGAGTAGAGGCAAGTTTCAAGGTGAATACTCTGGAGTGGTGTAGACACTCAATACATGTGAAGGAAGACTGAGACACGTATTTTGATTTGATGGAGGAAAGAGCCTTGCAGACATCAGACCTGTCCCAGGAAGCATTGTTCTGGCCCCAGACGTCACATACTCAGACGAAGGTAGAACAAGCACGTGGTGTTCAAAGGTGAGCACCACGAGGGTGATGAACTTTGACTGTTTTGTTCACTGTTCTATTCTTGGGGCCTGGCACAGAGTAGGTGTTCAAGAAATGTTTGCAGAGTGGATACATGATTTGGCAGAGTGGATTGAAGTCTAACCCGGGGCCGAAGAAGTTTAAGACCGGATGGTGTTTAAATTCACTTTCAGTTCTGCAAACTTATGTCTTGGGACTTTCTAGGGGGCCTTAACAACAGTATTCTCTGTGTTTAAATTATGAAATGCTGCCCAAACTCAACCATATCAGGCAAAGCCTGGTTCAAGGAAGAAAGGCGGAAAAAAAACAACCCAAACCCCAAAAAAAACACCCTTCCTTCGGGTTAATTGGAAAGGGCCTTTGCAGAAGGGAATAGGGCTCTTTTTGGAAGCAATTCTCTATTTTGTCCCTTGTGCCACCTGTCCACCTCCCACTTCTGAACATGAGGACTTAGAAACAGGAGGTAAGGAAGTTCTTTCCTTTTGGACACCACCGGCCCTTGCCTTTTTATTTCCTTGGCTTCCTGAGACTGTTGGACCAGTCTCAGCTTTCCTCACAGAGGGCTCGGTGTCTATGTGGGAAGAGCATAATCAGGGAGATCACGGGGAGAAAAGACAGACGGAGGACAGAGCCAGTAACAACTCCCTTCCCTGCTCATCTCTACAAAGGGGACTGGTGCCCAGCCCGTTTTCTTCTCCTAGATCACCCTGATTTCCCTAGCTTCTCTCTGGGCCATATACTCTGCTTGTCTGTTTGTTCCCAGGCCCAGAGAGGATCTGAGAAGGGAGGGAAGTAAATCACACTATCAGAGTAGGCAGTCCAAGAAAGTGGCAAGGAGACCAGGGCTAGGGCCTTCCAGGTAGCAGCCAAATGAAAATGCCTTATACCTAAGGCATGCGGGCCACGTTTGAACACTCCACTCTTGACATTTGTACCCAGACTGTGTTCTTGGCAGCCAGCCCCAGGCCTGTCTATAGATTTATTTCTTCACCACCTAGAATGAAATTGCCTTCAGGATTGTACCTGTAGGCAGCCCATTCACATGGCCTGCCTTTTAAGCTAGTTCTCTTTTTCCTTTTGGTCCGTGAAGATGAGTTGCAAAATGCCTCCATGCGTGAGCTCCTAGAGGTTGAATCTGACTTATCTCCGAAACCCTTGGTGTTTGGCCCAGTGCTTAGCATGAGATCGTCCCACAGTAAATATTTGTAAAATGATTGAATGAGCAGTTAGATTTCTTTGAGGGATTACTCTTCTACATCTTCACCTTTCTCTCCAGATTGTTCTCCGGATTAATCTTCTGCTTTGTGTGTACATAAGGGTGCATTTGGCCACAAGTAAAAGAAAACCTGGCTGATTGTGGATGAAATCATTAAATATTTATTGTTTTGTTTTTCTTTAACAAGTCAGGAGACAGGTAGGGCCAGGCTTGCTTTGTTGTCTCAACAACCTCATTGAGAACCCAGACTGTTCTGTTCCTTCTGTTTTGCCGTCCTCTGGGCATCTCTCATGTGCCTTGTTGAGTTTCATATGAACTTTCTCCACTTCCTCTATTGAATTTTTTAGGATGGAGATGAGGCTTTAACATTGGTTGCAAACCCATGGCTTCACGACATCTTTGTTTAGCTTTCAATATTTTTAAAAATTGAAAGTGGTTTCCAACATTTAAAATTTGGGGTATTTTACATAAAATTTAAGATTTTTGAGCTCAAAAGTCGCAAGATGTGGAAATGCAGCATGGCTTATAACAGGCAAGAGCCAGTGGTGGTGGTCCTCTTTGGATGAGGTAGATTCTGTCTGCTTCTCTGGAGTTCCCACCACTTATGTTGATTGCAGCCTGCCAGCCTGTGATTGAGTCTGGACCCTACTCTAAAGATTTTTTCACCCCATTGGCCTGCACTGTCGGGCCATGTATTGAAAAAGCTCTTACAGCTACTTTCCCTCTAAGAATTGCTGTAGACTGACTTCCCATGTTCCATTGTTGGTTCTTTCTGGACTCCACCTGTTGGCTCTATGAAAGTCCCCAGTTCTCTCCCACCCTTTAATTGGAAGCCTGCTCACTAGCGGAAAAAATGTCTCTCCCATTGAAACTGCATTAAGGTCTGGCTATGTGTGAGAGGGTAAATGACTGATCCTGCGAAAGATTCAGGGAATGCGTAATAATATGAAGCAGTGAGAATTGACCATCATCCCATCACTGAGATAACCCTATTGATATTTGTATATGGACAACTTCTGGGGCGCTTCCAACATGGTAGGCACTGTTCCAAGTGCTTTCCATGCATTATTCCATTCAATTCTCCAGACAACTCTAGAAGATAGGTATAATGCTTATCTTCCTTTTGCAAATGACAAAGTCAAGGCATGAAGGAGTTCGATACAGCTCCTAAGGACACATAGCTGATACATGTTGAAACCTCAGTTTTAATTAAAGTAGTCTGACTCTAGGGTGCACATTCTTAAAAACTATAATATACTGAGTATGTGCATATATGCATATTTTATGCACAGTTTCCTGGAGCTTGCATCACTCACCCCCTGGGAACAGTGTAATGGGAATTCCTTTTGTGGAGTTTTCAAAGAACTCACTAAAATGCCCCCAAGAAAACCCAGGGTTTGGGGGCCAGTCCCTCCTATTATTCTATTTGAATTGCTATTCCTTCTTAATATCCTGGATGACCAAACTCCTTGACTCAAAGGGTCAACACATTGGCAAGGCATATCTTTTCTCGCTTAAGCATTTCCTATTGCTTTGTATGGCTATGACAACTTTTTATGGATACCAAGGGTCATGGGGGAAAAGTAAAGAAAATAATTTTTATATCAGAGCTATTATGTGTCTGGCATTTGACATGTGTTACCTCACAATGTCCCAAGTGTGTGGACATTATTATTTCCATTTTTTTTTCCTGCAGGGAAGGAAAGGAAGATGAAGTCACATGTTAAAAGGGGAAAAAACTAGATACAGCAGACTAGAATTTGAACCCATGTGGGTCCAATTTTAAAGTTCATTTCTTCTTGCTCTGTATTATACCCCATTGGATAATGTCACTAATGATAATGGAAAGGGTAACCATCACATAATTTTGTCAGAAGAATTATGAAGTGTCTGGCAAGGATACTCTGTACCCTTTCTTGTGGGCATTCCTGTGAGATAAGTGTGCATAAAGTGACGTGATTGATTTATGGGCACACTCATGTTAAATCACAGAGCTGTCCTTGAAAAAGTGAGTGTAAGTTAAAGTTGCAAAAAAAAGGATGACTGCTGTGTTGTGAAAATCTGGCTTTCTTAGAAGGAATTACCTCTGTTGTGAGGACGGCCCAAGTATAGATCTATGATGGATGGTCTAATCATCTTTGATTAAAAAAGAATCACCCCCCAAATTTTTGCAACATCATTACAACACCGTTTATAGACCTTATGTGATAATCTAGTTTCAAAGCACTAAATATGTATCTCTTGAGTGAATGAATTCACTGTGTCCTGGACCTGAGAAGATTCTGAGATGAAGAAGATTCCCCCTCTTGTCTTCAAGAATCTCAAGGTCTGCCAGGAAGTCAAATAGGTAAGCAGATCTATATAAGGATGTGATTAATGCAACCAAAGAAATGTTCTTTTTATTGTTTCCATGATCCATTTCTTCAAAAGTGTTTAATTTTTAGCTCCTATTAGGTGCCATGCTGTAAGCTCAGGAGCTGATAGACAGTGGAAGAAAAAAAAAAAAAAGAGAGAGATGGCCCCAGCCTCTTTGAGTTCATGGTTTGTCACCCTATCTGTGCAGGAGGCAGAGCATGATAGTAGCTGAGTGCATGGGCTCCAGCCCCCTTCTGTGTGGGTTCACATCCCCTCTGCCTTGCCAGTTCTACGACCTCGAGTAAATTAACCAACCTTTCCATGCTTTAGTGTCCTCTATCCTCTGGACCCCAAAATAGCATAGTACCAACTTCATAGAATTGTTATGAAGCTCAAATGAGCTAACATTTGAAAGCAGAATGATGTTCATCAATTAGGCAAATAGAATGACATGTAATAGACTTGGGTTCTTTGAATTTTTGCCAGATTCACAGTGTACCTGTACTATTTATTATCTTTAAACATTAAAAAAATATGTTTGTCCATGTCCAGCCAAAATAACAAACAAGTGTCGCACAGCTGTCTGGGCTACCCTGGCATGGATGAAATGATTATACTGGGCACCTCCTCTGTGAAGCCCTCTGTTCCCCGGGCAAGACTGGCAACTCCATCCTCTGGGCCCCTACTGCACATTGGGCTGGATGCTATTAAGTGCTTATCGGAATACCTAGAGTTCAGTGTTCATTCTTGGCTAGTTGGCCAGTACGAGGCTGATGCTTTCGTTCACCCTGCCTCCCTAAGCCCAGGCCTGTAAAGATTGAGAGTAAGAAAAAATTCAGCTATTAAGCTGGTTGCATAAAGCACTCCATGACTCGCAGATAGTGTAGGTGCCTCCATGTACCAATGGATCCATCCAGAGAAAACACACAGAACTGATGCCTACCAGATAAGGGATACAGCCCCTTAAGCGTGAGGGAGCTTTGGAATAAGCCTGGGGCAGGGCCAGAGAAGATGTGTGTCTGGGGGTGGGTGAGCAGTGAAGTGTCATGTTCTCCAGCAGTTTTGAACTCTCCATTTCTATAAGGAGGAGAAGAACAGAAACTCATCTATACCGTCCAAGTGCCCAGGCGCAGGGACCAAACTCAAAGGTGTTGCCGCACGAGAGAGAGAATGAGTCTTTTTTTTTTTTAATCTTACAGAGTCTAGAGGAAGTCATACCTCACGTTTATTTCAGAGGATATAGGAAGGGGTTCACCCGGGAAGCAGCAGTAAAAATTCATTCTAGGCAGAGGGAACAGGGCAGAAACAGAGGCACCCAACAGCATGAAATATTTGGCTAGTTAGTTATTGACATTGGGGCCCTGTTTTGTGTAAGAGGTCAACTGAAGAGTTTCAAAAGAAGAGAATATAGAGGTCAGTAGGGGACCAGTCATTAAGCTCCTTGAGGGTCCCAAGGTACATCCCTTTAAGAGGTTGAAAAAGAATGAAAAATTCCCCATGCCAACCATTACTGCTTGCGTGCATTCTGAAAAAATGTCTTCAAATAGAAGCTCCCCCCACCCATACTTCTGCAATAACCAGTCTGAGAAATCTGGCATTTAAAGACACAAATGTTTCTGAAATATCCCACCGCAGCAAAGTATCTGAAAGTGTTTCTTAATTGTTAGGAAAAAAAAAAAAAACACTATTTCTGTACGTGCTCGGAACACGTTTTTTTAAAACACCACCCTTCAAACACACCACCTTTTCCGGCCCCAAGTGGCTGAGGATGGTGGTGCCAAGTGGTTTAATAGCGACGCTGTTGTCTCTCCCCTGCACATCACGCCTCCACTTCAACGCATAATTTTGTTTTTTCGCTGGGTAAGTGCCCTAAAAGGTTGCCATAGATGTACAGCCCAGCAAGCAGGAGGGAGTCAGCAGCACTGCCTCTGTGTAACCAGTCAGGCAAAGGCTTCTGAGAATCCTTTGGCCAAAATGTACTTTAATCCATCCAGTTTGAATGAGCTCCACACACATTTACCAAAACCATGGCCTCTCCAATCTGCCTCAAGCAGATACACATCCCCTGTTTCCTGTGGAAAGCCAGTTTAGGATTACAATGGAATGCTAAGGGAGAATGTATTGGATTCTGCTCTTGGCCCTGGGCCAATGCTCTTCCCCTCTGCTCCCACACCCCCTCCAAGAAATCGTCGGGTCCCCTACCCCCTGCTCCATATTCACCGGCCCTGTCCTCTCTTGATGCGTACACTGGTCATGGTTAGTACTGTGCCTTCTAGCTCTTGGGTATCTTGTTTTGAACTTCCAATTGTCATTGTCGTAGTCACCTCCTTTGTAGGACCAGCAATGGGAGCCCTGGGACTCAGGAATCCGGAAGGGCTGGTACTCTCCGGACAAGGTTAGCTCTCCCATCCCCCTGGGACTCTGCTTGGGCTGCTATCACAAGATACCATAGACTGGGGACTGAAATGATAAGAATTTATTTCTCACAGATCCTGACACTAGGTATCTCTCTCTCTTCCTCTTATACAAAGCCACTAATCCCAACATCGCAAAGCCCCACCATCATGACTTCATCTAACCCTAATTACCCACCTCACACTGGAGGTTAGGGCTTCCACGTATGAATTTGGGGGAACACAATCAGTCCAGAACATAGACCAACTCTTTCTTGTCCTGCAGATCTCGGTTCAGATGTCAGTGCCTGCAGAAAGCCTTTGGCAAAACTCTCAACCTGGGTTGAGATCCCTCTCTGTAAATACCTCTTACAGCAGCACACATCAAATTGTACCACCACAGGCCATGTTTTTGTCTTCTTCCCCATTAGATTGTGAGTCTTTGAGTGTAGAGCCTTGTTATTTGTCTCTATTCCCAGTGTACATGGTACCTAGTAAGTGTTCAATAAATGATATCACAAGATTTGGAGATAAGCAAGTACTTTCGAAGAAATGTGTAATAGGTGAGATTATGGTTCACTCCTTCAATGGGTATTATGAATGCCAATTTATACTTCAGACACCATGAGAACAGCACTGTTAGGGCTTGCTTGCTAATTAACCTCCTAACTAGGTAAGAGAAGGAAGCTAGCTCTTACCTCTGTTCAATGGGACCCGGATTTTCTTTCTTTCTTCTTCTTCTTTAAAATTCAATTAGCTAACATATAGTATATTATTAGTTTCAGAGGTAGTTTTCAGTAATTCATCAGATTTCCAACCAATGAGTTCACTTCAGTCCTGTCTGATTCTACCTCTCTCCCTGTTTAAAAAATTCACCAGTTTAAGTCAAAGCTTATCTCTGAACTCAGGAAGGCAGATCCTGGGGACAGAATCTCGAAGAGTGACTTTGCACTGGACAGGATGGGAGAATTTTTTGTTCATGAATCCTTACAGGCTACAACTATTGGTTCTTTTCATTCTTTCTCAAACCATCTTACAACTTCAGGTAATGTGGATGCTTCTGACAGGCAGAGAGGAAGCACATATGGTTAGCTGGGAAAGGAGATGGCCAAGAATGTCTGCCTAGACTCTGCTCACTGACTGATTGATTGATTGATTGATTTCCATACTAATACAACACAAAGTGTGGTCCTTGGTCCAGCAGGCAGTGCCATTCGGAATCTTGCTAGAAATTCAAATTAATCTACTGATTCAGAATCAGAAAGTGGGCAAGAAGGATGGGAACCACTGGGCTCCAGAGAGAGTTTGTGGGTTTCCTCATTTCACTCCTTCTATACTTGGAACAAAGCTTCCTGATCACGAGCAAGGGAGTGGGTTGCTTGCCACACTGGCTGTATTTCCTTATCTGGTGTTCCCTAGCAAGGCATGGTTCCTCTCTTGCAGGCCCTGCTACCCTAGTCTGGTCTTGCACACTTACTTTTTCAAGTATCTGTAACAACCCACAACATCAGTTAGTTTGGACCCACCTAGACTTTTGTTTAAAATTAGTTGCCTTAATATGTAATATATCACATATTACAATTACATTACACATTACAATATGTACTACATAATAGTAATGTTCCCTGATCCTGATCACCTCCATGCTCCCCCATCTCCCAAGGCAGAGAACAGTGGGTGGTCTAATTTCCCATCTGAACATGGAAAAATGAGGAGGACAAACTAATGGCATCACTTCCAAGGGCATTATAGAATGCACAAGGAACGCTCAATGCTGATGTCTCAGTTTCTTCCGCTTGAGGAGAGTAACCCCAACATAGTTGGGATCTCAGGTTGAGGGTCCCTGAAGTATGGCTCACAAGCAGGTAGGGATTTCTTCATTCCAGCTTGCCATAGTATGGTCTGCACATCCAGAGTGGAGAGAATTTGAGTGGTAGACCATTATGCATGACAAGGAACTCTACCAAGTGAGGAGAATCTGCCTCCCCACATCCTCCCTTTCTTCTGTGGGCTTGCTTCCACAGGGTCTCTGCATATCATTTGTATCTTGGCATCCTGGCAGCAGCCATGGAAGACCTTGTGCCATTTCTCCTCTAGGGAGTTGTCATCAGCTTGTGGGGGTAGATGCATGCCGCACACAGACTAAGAATCCTGAACGTGACCCAAGGATAAAGGAGTTGCACCTTTACTCACAATACATTCAATTGTGCAACATAAATGGCTGCTTCTTTATTTCCCCAAGACTGTTCTGATTGTCCCCACTTTCTGCCCCACTGGGTGGGTCCAACCCAGTAATCAAAGTCCAGTGTCTTAGGCTTTTTCTTTAGCTTTGATAATTAATTGATTTTTCAGAATGCTCTTTTTCTCCCGTTTCTCTGCAAAATAGAGTCTGAATGAAGTGGGGGTTGTCTTAGGTGACTCTAAGGAGGTAGTAGGAGGAGAAAGACAAGGTCTTTGAATTCATCTCAGATCCTTGGAATCCTTCCTGACAATTGTTGCGGAGGGGCTGGTCAGAGTATCTCCAGGGACATGTAGAGCCCTGAGGCACACTTCATCTGATGCCATCTGCTTTGTGTTTTTAATAAACTTTTTATTTTAGAACAGTTTTCGATTTACAGAATTATTATGAAGCGAATCCAGAGAGCTCCCATACACTGCACACTCTGTTTCCTCTATTATTAACATCTTACATGAGTATGGTACATTTGTCACAATTAATGAACCAACAGTGATACATTATTACTAAGCAAAGTCCATACTTTATTCTGATTTCCTCAGTTTCTCCTGTTTCTGTTCTAGGATTCTATCCAGGACACGATGTTGCATTTGGTCACCATGTCTTCTTAGGTGCCTTTTGGTTGTGACATTTTCTTTCTTTCTTTTTAAAATATTTTATTTATTTATTTGACAGAGATCACAAGGAGGCAGAGAGGCAGGTAGAGAGAGAGAGAGGGAAGCAGGCTCCCTGCTGAGCAGAGATCCCAATGCGGGGCTCGATCCCAGGACCCTGAGATCATGACCTGAGCCGAAGGCAGAGGCTTTAACCCACTGAGCCACCCAGGCGCCCCTGGTTGTGACATTTTCTAAGAGCTCCCTAGTTTTCAATGACCTTGACAATTTGGAGGACCATTGGTCATATATTTTGTAGAACATCCCTCATTTGGGATTTGTCTGATGTTTATCTCATGGTGAGACTGGGGCTATGAGTTTAGGGGGCAAGAACACAGGGATAAATTTCCATTTTTATCACATCCCACCACCTCAAGGGTACACGGTGTTGATATGACTCACAGCTGTTGATGTTGACCTTGATCACCTGGCCAAGGTAGTATATGTCAGGTTTCTTCACTGTAAAGGTATCCTTCCCCTTCCAGACTATCCTTTTCAGAAGGAAATCACTATGCACTGCCCATGCAAGGAGTGAAAAGTAATGCCCCATCTGCACCAGAGATTTGTCTCCTTATTTATTTATTTATTTGTATCAGTATGGACTCATGGATGTTGATTTTATAGCTTGGGTTATAATCTAATAGTACTTTATTTATTTTGTTGCTTAAGTGATTCCAGCTCTGGTCCTTGAGTCCCTCCCATTGGCTGCTGTGTTCTTTGACATGCTCGCATCATTGTGTGTGTGTGTGTGTGTGTGTGTGTGTGTGTGTGTGCTGTGCCATCCATTTCTATGGGTTGCCATGTGTGCTGGCACTGCTAGAGATGGTGGTCTTGAGTGTTTGGTTCTGCAGCTTTTAGGTGGCTGCTGTGGCATTCCCCTTGGCAACTCTGAGTCTTCTTGCTGTAGTAATAGGTATTCTTGGTCCCTTGGCCACAGGTGCAGGTCACAGGGGCCCAGGAACACTCCTTCTCTCTTATCCATCTATCCACTCTGATGGCCATGCTGGTAACTTTGCCTTATGCCACTTGAGTATGACACCGAGCTGCAGACTGGAGTCTGGGGCTGCTGAAGCATTTCCTACCACCTTCTTCTTCCATTCTTAGTCAAGTTCCTTCAAGGAAATGCATGCATTTTTCTTCTCACCTCCCACGCCCGTCCTCAGCTTGCTGTTATCTGTCTTCACCACTCTACCGAAATGCTTCCTGAGAAGATCTCCACAGATCCCCACATGGCTGAATCCAAGGAATGCTTTTCAGCATTCAGGTCGCTTGGTCTCCTGGCCATTCTCAGCACTGTTGACAAGACCTTCCCTTTCTTTGGGCTCTTGGTACACGCTCTCTCCTGCTTTTTCTCTAACCACCTCAGTTTTCCTTGGCCACATCCTGCTCTACCCAGCCTTGAAATGTCAGCGCCTCTTGGGGTGTCATTCTGGATCTCTTCTGTTACTGTACTTTCCCTAGGTAACCGCTGTCGTATCTACCCCAAATGCACTGTCTTCAGTACCATTTTACAAACACTAGTTGTGAGTGGATTTCTTTTGGAAGTAGATGAAGAAGGTGAATTTTTATCAAGGAAACTTGGGTGTGGAACAGAGATACTATGTGGGGATGCGGGAATCCAGACCACAAGGAATTAGCAGAAATTCCATCATGTTTGAGGGCCTCTCTAGGTCATGATAGGGGAATCTGAGGCAATTATACTTAGATATCAAGAATCAGGGATTCAACTGCTACACTGTTTTATTCTTTTTATCTTGGTTGAGGTACAGTGAGGCCAGACACAAATCAAGAGAGAGCAACTAGAAAGAATTTTGCTGTTTTACTACTCTCAGCTCCCTGGGGATTAATAGCATACTATTCATGGACACTCAAGGGAAGTACTACAGAGGGTCATGAGGTAGAGGGGAGGTGCCTATAGGCCAGAGCTTTATTGTGTGTTCTGCAAGAGGGAAAGTTGCGGTGGGGCAAGTAGTTCTAGGATAGACAAATTTGAATAACTTCAGGAGGTTGTGGGACAGAAGGGCTCTCTCTGGTCGTCTGGTATGTGACCCGGGGGCAGTAAGGGCAGGTGGACAATGACCCAGAGTGTGAGCCCTACAAAGTAGGTGGGTAGAGGTGTGAACTTAATTAATGGCTCAAGAAGGGGAATTGACTATCGTCTAGCCAAGGCCTCAAAACTAGGTTAAGACATAAGCAAACAAACAATATTACATCCATATCATGCCCCACCTCACCGAAATATAAGGTCTGGGCGTGTGATGACGGCGTCTCCCCTGTTACCTGGTATATTGTCAGGATCTACAATGGGTATCTTGCACATAGTAGGTACTCAAGAAATCACTGTTGAAAGAATGTATAAATTCTTAAAAAGAACAATTGGACTTTGCATCATCACGAACAAATACAGTGACAGGGAAAACTTATGGATATCTTAAGAAACCCAGAGAAGGTATCTGAGGGGCTCAGGTTTTTAAAAGGGGGTGGTCAAAATCAGAAGTATAGTATCAGTGTATAAGAACAGTTCACAATGAGCTGTTCCTTAAGTATCTTGAACTTCACAAAAATGATAGTGTCAGCACTATTTGAAGCAAAGAACAGGAAAAAGAGATGGGCAGTACTTGAGAAAAATGGTAGAAAAGCTGTCTCTATTCCTCTTCATGTGAAGATAGTAATCCCATCAGGGAAGTCCCATACCCCCCCTTATCTGAACCCAATCATCTCCTGAAGGCTTTACCCCCATACCCTATCCGATGGGGGAAGGGCAGGGGCAGGGCTCCAACGTGTGAATTTTGGAGGACACAAGCATCCAGTCCATATAGTCAACAAATCCCTTTTTTTGGATAGTTTAAGTCAGGTTTCCTTTACTTCTAACTGAAAAGGGTTCTGCCTAATTCAGATTACGAACTGGGGAACAGTGAATAAGTAACTTGAAGGTTGACTTGTAGCCACACGCAGGTGGGACACAGATGTCATCCTTGGGGAGAGGGGACAGGAACTGCTCGGAATGAGGTGACAGCCCATGGCCTATCAAACCCCAGAGTGCTGGAGGGAATGTCAGCGGGTCCCACAACCAAACTCGGTGATCCTGGAGAGAAGCCCAGAGTGGTGGAGGAGTGGGAAGACAGTCACGGGCCTGTTCTGTCCCAGCATCCGAGAAAGTAGACCCCTGACACCATGAAGCATTAAACTCTAATCCCATCAAATTCTAGTACAGACAATAAATAGATGGTTTACCAACATTTAGGATAAATACATCTCTTGGCACTAATGTGGTTTCACATTTGTTAAATCACAGATTTTTTTTTTAAGGTTATGTGATGGGGTAATAATGAAAGGCCATGGAAATAATAATAGTAAGTTCCCTGTGGACAGGTCCCTCATCCTTCCTCGTCACAGCTCCTCCCTACCCCTAGAACAAGGATGAGCACTTAATGGATGATGGACAATATTTCTTGAATCAACTAATAGCAATAGGTCATAGTTATTGAGCGATATGGGCCACGCAAAGATATAGAGATGAAATCTATTAAAATTGCAGATAATGATTATCATAACAACACTTACAGACGAAATTGTGTATCAGGCACTGTTCTAAAAGATTGTACATGTTATGTCAGTAAATCTCATTAGCTATTATGGCTTGAATTATGTTTCCCCACAAATTCGTATGTTGGAGTCCTAACCCCTGTTATGTCAGCCTGTGACCTTTATTTTTTTATTTTTAAGGATTTTATTTATTTATTTGACAGACAGAGATCACAAGTAGGCAGCGAGGCAGGCAGAGGAGAGGGGGAAGCAGGCTCTCCGAGGAGCAGAGACCCCAATGCAGGGCTCGTTCCCAGGGCCCTAGGACCATGACCTGAGCCGAAAGCAGAGGCTTTAACCCACTGAGCCACCCAGGCACCCTGAGATAAGACCTTTAAAGAGGTAATGAAGGTAAAATGAGGTCAGTAGTGTGGGCTGGGCTCTGGTCCAACATGGCTGATGTCCTTCCAAGAGGAAGAGACTCTGACACAGATACAGACACATGGAGAAGACCAAGCGAAGACCCTGGAAGGAGACGTCTGTCTACAAGCTAAGGAGAGAGCCCTCGGAAGAAACTAGTCTCGCCATCCCTGATCATGGACTTCCAGCCTGCAGGACAGTGAGTAACAAATTTCTGTTGTTTAAGCCACCTCGTCTGTAGTACTTGGTCATGGCAGCCTGAACGGGCTAATACGTTCACCCTCCTAACAAGGCGGTATTCTGCTCTGGTTCGTGCAACAGGTAGTATGCGGTGATAGCTAATGTCTACTGAGTCGGCAGCCAAGGGTGGCTCCATACCAACTTTCTGCTTGAAATCTGAACCATTCTGTAATGCCTCACAGCTTTTAAAAATGTCTTCAGCATTTTGCACTCAATTTGCTACTCATTCTTCCATGGATTTCTATCTATTGGCTTCTCTGTCCACACGTGGGGTACCTGACCTTGGTCTACAGTACCATGTCTCTCAGAAGAGACCCACCCCAGGTTCCTACCCGAAAGCTCACAGAATCCCATAGGATCTACGGTCCTCTTCTACTCGGGGGGATTATTTGGCCAACCACACACCAGGGAGCTGTCAAAAAAGATTATGTATTAATTCAACAAACTCATTTGCGGGGCTCCCACTATGTGCTAGACTCTGAGTACACACTAAGGCTGCGGAAATGACCGAGGGTGTCTGCTTCAGTAAGCGGAGATCCAAGTGGAGGAAACAGAAGATAAATGGAGTCACACAGGAACAGAATAACAGCAGGCAGTGCTAAGTGCCATGAAGGGAGTAGGACAGGGACAGGATGACCCTGGGTGAGGCTCCTTTAGACAGGGTGGTCCAGGAAAGCGGCTCAGAGCTGAGTACTGTATGGTAAGAAGGGGCCAGACTAACACGGATGTGGGGAAGAGAAATGCAGGGAGAGGCAGCTGCGCATCCTAAGAGAAGGTGTCTGGCCCTTGTGGGAGGAGTTGGAGCCGCGGAAGGAGCTTGGACTTGGCTTGGGGATGTTGGTCTGAGGATGAAGTACCCCCAATCACCCCTGTGGCCAGAGAGTTTGAGCTGTTACAGAAAAAAATGAAGATTTGGTCTTTTGGGGGAGGGAGGAAGGTGCTGGAGAAATGGCCCAGGAGAGTTTATTGAACAAGCAAGACACTGAGCATTCTTGGGTTTTTATGTTGATTTTCTCTTTACTTTGAAGTGTTGGGTCGTTATCAGCCCACGTGACAGAGAGAGGCACATCTTCAGAGTCAGAGAGCGTGCTGTTTGCACAGGGCCCTAACAGGTTCGTCTCATTAGTGAGAGAGACACATTCACGCTCGGGGGGCATGGAGGGGGCTTTTCCATTTTCCAGGCTGAACACATGTGTGAGGCTGCTGGCGAGCATGGAAAGATAGAGGAAGGAGGTCAGTAGCCACCACTGCCTCTTGGGGACAGCCTGCATCCTCGCCATGACGACGAGGGTCTCAATGGAGGGGAGGGGGCAGCTCCACAGCTCCTGCGGAATCGGAAAGCAGAAAGCTGAAAAACTTTGTGAAGCTGTGCAGGGAACATCAGTCCCACATCTGGATCTTGCAGGCTGGGCTCCAAGTTCAGGAGATGCGTGGCCAAGAGTTCTTCTGCTCAGCAGACTGGATTTACACCATTGGGTACCCCTGGGGTCTGGAGATCCGGCTGGACCAAGGTGTGTGGTGGGAGAGGTGATGTGGTCTGGGGAAGAGCCCAGAACTATCCTCAGAAGCCCTGCATCCAGCCTGGCTCTGCTGTGTTTTGTGCAGTCTTGGGTCAGGATGATGGATACGTAGCAGGAGACAATGAGAAGAAAAAGTGGGCAAGATTTAGGGATGTGGGAGGTATTGTTCCTGGATGCCAGAGACGGTGGCGGGATCCGAGTCAGCGGGCAGGGGAACAACTCGCTTTGGTAATGTTGAGTGAGCCCCCCATCTCCCCTTTAGCACCAGGAAGCATTATGCATTTTGGAGAGGAGGCAGGGGATATAAATGCAGCTTTGCGCATCTCACTGTGGGAGTAGCAGGTCACAGAAAAGACTTTCTCTGTCTAGAGTGCCCCAGGGGTCAGTGAAAGTGGCCCCGAAGGTGATAACTTTCTACCCACATCTCTGGCCTGCCTTCCAAATTGTTGGACCCAGGCTAGCCACGGGCAGTGGGCTCTCCCATTTTGGGGTTGGGAATACTAGAACTGTGAACAGGTTCAGCTCTCTGCAGCCAACAAGGAAAGTCACACATGCCTCTTGGTGGCCCCTTCTTGGCCGATGACCCATCAACCCTGTCTTGTCATAGTTCGTTTTTCTTGAGTGCTAAGTGACGGAAGACAGACAATTAAGCCAGAGCCTGAGGACTTCATCTGCTGTTTCCTTAATTGTTTTCCTACACATTCTTTATAAATAGATTTAAGCAAGACACTATGTCCTTTAAATTGTACATTTCTGTTGCTATGGAAACAGTTGCTTTTACCCCCCCCCCCCCCAACAGTTTAGCTATAAAGAAGTTAGCACCTGTTTTTCCAGGCAGGTAAATTACCTACCAATCCTTGAATTCCAAGAAGGTCTCCACGAGTGGGGTGGAGGAACCTGCGGATGGTGTGTCTTAAAGAGAAGCATGAGGTGAGGGTCTGGGATTTCCAGAAAATATGATCCATCCTTGTTAATCCTTCAGCTGACAAATGACTCATTCCATAGATTCCTAGGCTGTTGGAATTGTAAAAGGATCTCTAAAGAGATGCTTATAATAATAATAATAATAATAACCCACTTGGGACACCTGGGTGGCTCAGTCGGTTGGGCGGCTGCCTTCGGCTCAGGTCATGATCCCAGCGTCCTGGGATCGAGTCCCACATCGGGCTCCTTGCTCGGCAGAGAGCCTGCTTCTCCCTCTGCCTCTGCCTGCCACTCTGTCTGCCTATGCTCTCTCTCTCTCTCTCTCTCTCCCTTTCTCTCTGATAAATAAATAAATTAAAAAAAACCACTTTACACTATATTCAGTGCATTAACTTGTTTCTAAAGGGATCCTTTCATTAAATCATTTATTGGGAAACATTTACCGAGCCCTGGTGCTAAGCTGGGGCGGGCACAGGTGGTCATCCCAGAACAATGCAGGTGCCTGTCAGGCAGAACAGAGGCAGCAAACATTTCTCGGTGAGTGCATAAAACTGCCCACTCCTCCAGACGTGGGGGATATGGACGTTTAACTGGTTAAAATGTTCTATGCCTCTTGATGGAATGTGGTTGCGTCCAAAGAGCCACGAGAGCAAACAGCAAGTCACAGACCTGCTTTAGTTTTTGCAAGAGGTAAGAAAACGAGAGGCAGAATATCAGGATGAGAGTTGGCAACGTCACGTGACTATTTAGGGCGCTGACCAAGTCTAGCACACAGGTGTCCTGCCTCCCAGTCTGATAGCTTCCTCCCACGTCACGCTCTCAGATAGCTCTTCTCAAGCTCTAGTGGGCACACTAGAAAATCACCTGGGGATTTTGTGCAAGAGCAGATTCTGATTCCGTAGGTCTGGGTGGTTAGAAACTGTACTGCGTTTCTGTACGCAGAGACTGACTGATAGGGATGCTCGTTCGCAGACTGCGCTTTGATTCACAAGGCTCCGGAACACTACTGTAACCCTCCGGAGATCCTGCACCCTTTTGATAATCTCATTACAGCTGTGGACTCTGTGTTGCTTAAGGTTACTTGGTTGATAAGCACAGAAATTTGGCTAATATACATAGCATAACATAGTGTACATAGCATAGCACAACACAGCATAACATAATCCATTGTATATAATCTAATAACATCACGGTCTATATATGAATGCATATATGCATATATATGTATATATTCATGCATGTAGGTGTATATATGTTCATATATGTGCATGAATATATACATGATAGGATAATAGAAACAAGGAAAACTTGGAACTTTCGGTCATCAGAAAAGAAGGGGACCAAAGCAGCCCCAGGGTCAGGCCAGTAGAACCCATGGGTAACCCCTTCAGGGGACCCCTGTCAGGGTGAATATGATCCAGTTTCAGAACTATGACTTTCTTTCTTTCTTTCTTTCTTTTAAGATTTTATTTATTTTTTTGACAGAGAGAGAGATCACAAGTAGGCAGAGAGTCAGGCAGAGGGAGAGGGGAAAGCAGGCTCCCCGCTGAGCAGAGAGCCCGATGCAGGGCTTGATCCCAGGACCCTGAGATCATGACCTGAGCCGAAGGCAGAGGCTTAACCCACTGAGCCACCCAGGCTCCCACAACTATGTCTTTCTAATAAAGATACAGTTTTCCAGGGAAGGGAGCCTCGCTGACCTTGCCGAGGTCCAGGACTGACCTCTCAGCTGGGTGAGTTTGGGAACTCTGAGGGACGGTTCCATGTCCACCATGTCCATCAAGACAGGGTTGTTGGCCAAATGTGAAGTGGACCTACTTTTTCCAGAAGAAGCCTGCTAGGCTGTCAGGAGACACAGGTGGCCAATATAGACCATCTCCAGAAATACGTCCATATATCTGTATGTCTCAATCAGCAACCCCATGTCTCATCCTCCACTACCACCTACTTGGTCCTGGCCATCCACTCATGGGGGTCTCTGCAGCCTTTCCTGTCAGCTCCCTGCTCGACATCGCCCCCTTCAGTCTGTTATGCGCACAGCAGCCTGAAAGAACCCATTTATCATTTTTTCTTTCTTTCTTTCTTTCTTTCTTTCTTTCTTTCTTTCTTTATTTATTTATTTATTTATTTTTATTTCTTTTCAGCCTAACAGAATTCATTGTTTTTTGTACCACACCCAGTGCTCCATGCAATGCGTCCCTCCTTTAAAATTCAAGTCCCATGGTGATAGGTCTTTGCTCACAGCCTCCCGCTGGAATCCCATTGTCCTCTTAGCTCAATAAAAAGACAAGCCCCCCCCTCAAAAAAAAGCCAAGCCCACACATGGCTCTGCAAGGTGCTACACGCCTGCCCCCCTTAATCTCTCTGTCCTCCTGCCCTGCCGTTCTCCCCACTGCTCTCCTCACTCCCTTCGCACCGGCCTCCTTCTTGTCTCCTAAACGTGCTAAATTTTTATCTTGGGGTCTTCGCATCTGCTGTTCCCTCTGCCTGGGCCACCAGGTCCTGACGACTGCACCTCTCATTCCCTGCTTTATTCAGATCCCCGCTCAAGTCCCACCTTCTCAAAGACACCTTCTGGCTTAAGCTACCTGGAAAAGCTCCCTGCCAGCCTGCTCACTCTCTGGCCTCTTAGCTTTACTATTTATGGAAATATGCATCTGCCTAACATTTCTTCTCTCACCGGAATGTAAGCTGCACAAGGGAGGGACTTGGGGATTTTGTAATCCTAGAGCCCAGGGGCCAGGGGCGGGGGAGGGTGGCATTTGCAGGTGTTGTGAAGAGAATGAATGAGCATACACTGATGCTTCACATACACACACACACACACACACACACACTCCTCATCCACCCACCCACTCACACACCCACTCCACACCCATCCACCCATACACACTCACTCCACACCCACCCATACATAACAGACTCACACACATACCTACAGTCACACACACACATTCACATACACACTCCTATGCACACATTCACACACATCTACATGCCCACACTCACACATACACACACACTCACATGCCCACACACAGTCACAGGCCCACACTCACCCACAATCACATATACACACACACTCACATGCCCACTTATACATACACATACACTCAGATGCCCACACTCATACACATACACACATATCCACACTCACACACATACACAGTCACATGCTCACACTCACCCACACTCACCATACGCACACACTCACATGCCCACACTCACACACACACCCCATGTATACTCACACGCCGATACTCACATATACACACACACTTTCATGCCCCACAGTCACACATACACACACACACACACACACACACTCTCACATCTCCACACTCACATACACACACAAACACATTTTTGCCTGTGGTTTCAGGTTATTTGCAGGCCTACCACTTCAGGGTCCACAAATCTTGGATCAGCAACCTACCTCTGCCATGGCCAGGGATTGCCAGCTCTGAGAGAATGGGGTCCTAGCAGCTTGGTACCTGTCACCACTCTCTTCTTCCTCCCCAGGCTTACTTTTCTCACTAAGGCAATGCCATTCCACTATCTATGGAATTTGGGTAACCCAATTGGAATTACAATAGAGTCACAGTAAAAATAACAACAATTGACATCTGTCCAAAGCAAATAATGAAATATATTAAATCTAGGGGCATTCGATAGATACAAGGGCAGAACGAAATTTTACCTTTATTCAATAAATATTTATTGAGTATTTCCTTCTTGCCATTCAGACTTCATACTTCTAGGTGCTAAGGAAACAGTGGTAAAAGAACAATGGTATGTTCTCATGGAGCTTATATTCAGGAAGGGCTGGGTAGACAATAAAATAAAGCTAGGTATGATAGGTAGAGCATGCTAGAAGGAGAAAAGGGCTATAGGGAAAAATAAAATCGGGGAATGGGGGATAGGCTGTGCCTTTGATGAAGCGAGTTGTAAATATAAACAGAATTTTCAGAGAGGCACTCTCTATTGGAACAAAGAGTTGAAGGAAATGTTGGAGGATATAAAGATGTCTAGGGAAGAGTGTTCCAGAAAGCAGAAACAGCAATTGCAAAGGCCCTGAGGCAGGAGCCTGCTTAGGGTGTTTGAGTCACAGCAAAGAGGGACATGTGGCTGAGTTGGAGGAAGCAATGAGAGATGAGAACATGAGAAGGAAATGGAGTCACACCAGAAAATGTAGGGCCTCATGGGCCAACTTAAGAATGACTTTGGCTTTTTCTTTGAGCCTGATAAAATTCTTTGCAATTCTGGAAGTAGCAAGTTGCAATTCTGCAAATCCCATTTTAGCAGGATCAAATCGGCTTCTGTGTTGATAGTCAACTCAAGGGGGAAGTAGGGAAACCATGGCACCATTCAGATCAGTCATCTTCGTCCAACAAAGAAAACCCACCTTTATTCTCTCACGCATCCTGGTGGGTCTCACTTAGAGCCGATATCATGGAAATTTGGAAAGATGTCATTATTGCTGTGACTAAAGCTAGCCTGGGGAGAGAGCTGCCATTCCCTCTAGGCAATGCCCCAAAGTTCTCAAACAGAAAGTCAAGCCATGTGTTTGTTCCATCAAGGTAGACAATCCCCCTGAGAGCTATCTGGCCTGGCAGGTGTGGAGGGATCATGCTTCTTAGGGTATAGTGGGCATGAAGCTGGGTGATAGGGGAAAAAGCATAAGAAATGATTTTTATTTTATTTTATTATTATTTTTTAAAGATTTTGTTTATTTTACAGACAGAGATCACAAGTAGGCAGAGAGGCAGGCAGAGAGAGAGGGGGAAGCAGGCTCCCTGTGAGCAGAGAACCCAACACGGAGCTCGATCCCAGGACCCCGGGATCATGACCTGAGCCGAAGGCAGAGGCTTAACCCACTGAGCCACCCAGATGCCCCAAGAAATGATTTTTAAATCAGGAGCCTCCCCACAAGTTGAAAGTAGTTCAATTCAGTCAATTGCTGACTGATTTCATGCTTTGGAATTCAAGCAGCTTGGAGGTTCAGTTAATTGAAACCCTGTTTCGATAATGCTGTTCTATTATTAAAAGAAGAATGGATATGCCCTGAGAGTAACATATATAACACTAAGAGCCCAGTTGGTGGATGAATGCACCTGTTTTTCTGTTCTTATTTTTTCATGTCCAAAGACCTGGGACCAAAGTCTGGACAAAGTTAGAGACCTGCAGAGTTTTTCATGCCAAGGCATTTCAGATGTCACATGATCTCCCCATCTTACTAGTCTGGAAACTGAGGCTCAGAGAGGGCCAGGAAATGGTTGGACGTGGGCTAATTACTCC